>VYXD01013451.1:0-25399 GCA_013397195.1 Hylia prasina | reverse complement strand
TAAATATAAATATAAATATAACCCTGGTACAGAGCCAATGGGGACTTGGACCTTTGGGACTAACAGGATTTCTGAAGATGGTGTCTGGCTTCCCCCATCTTTAGGGCTCACTCGAGGAGCCCACCTGCATTTTTACAGATGTAACATGAAGAGATTAAGAAGCATCTGGAGCTGTCGTACCACTGCTGCTGAAAAATGCAAATCCCAAGCTCAGTATTCACAGGATCCTGAAGATCAAAGACACAGCTCAGTGAATGTGGCATGGCTCTGCTGCTCCTGCTGAGAAAGTCAGCCCATGGGGACAGCTCTGGGAGCTGCTGGCCAAGCTGAGAACAGCCACAGAAGCTGCTCTCACATTCCTGTTCCAGCTTTTCCTGCTGTGCTCTCAGGGCTCCGTGAGCCTGTCTCCTGAGGGAGCACATGGGGATTGCCCACTGTCAGCCTGGCGTTCCAGGGGTGAGGACTGCACAGTTTTCCAGCTGCAGTTTGTAGAGAAAACAGCTCCTGGAAATACATTGCAAAGCTGATTCTTTGAACCAGGAATGCTTTTCCTTAAGGCACTCAGGGAGAAAGGGATTAGTGTTGGATATAACGAGTTAATACAAACGGCACAGATTGGATGTTTTGCCTCGAGATCAGGCAGAGTCGGTGCCTTTTGTCACAGAGCAGTGCTACATTGGATCTTCACAAGGAAGGAAATTTTCCTGAGGGAAAGCATTGCCAATGTGCAGGAATTAATTTATGTTCAGACATGGAGCTGCCGGAGCGGGGCCCGCAGAGGCTGCGGAGATGCTGAAGGGCCTGGAGCATCTCCCTGCCCAGGAAAGGCTGGGGGAGCTGGGGCTGCTCAGCCTGGAGAGGAGCCCCAGCTGAGAGGGGCCTCAGCCCTGGGTGTCCCTGTGTGCAGGGAGGGCTCCCAGCAGGGCCCAGGCTCTGCTCCGGGGCCCAGCAATGGCCCCAGAGCCACGGGCAGGGATTGACCCCAGGAAGTTCCACCTGGACATGAGGAAGGACTTTCCTGGGCAGTGCCTGAACAGATCCCAGAGAGGCTGTGGAGTCTCCCTCACTGGGGATATTGCAGAGCCATCGGGACACAATCACAGATGGATTTGGGTTGGCCCTGCTGGAGCTGGCACCAGGTGGACTAACACAGTCCTTTCCTGCCTCACCCACTCTGGGATTCTGTGTGACTCTTCTTGGTGGGATGTTCTTGCACCATAAGGCAACGTTTTGCTGAGCAATTGCTGCCCCCAGACATTTTCACATCTCTGTGAAAAATTCAGAACATTTGGGATAAAAATTTCTCCGGAGTGAAAACATACTCAAAAATAAAGTGGGAAAAACGTGATTTCACCACAGTTCTTACCCCACCACATTATGAAGGATAGGGAATGAGATTTTTCCATAGCTTGCACTGCTGTTCCATATTTCCTTGTGGAGCTAAACCCAGCTTTACCTAAAGCTATAGGGGCACATACTCTGCAATCACTTTGCACTCAGGAATATGTGTTTGCAAATGGAACACTAATCATTCCCACTTTCCCAGCCCGTCTCTGAGGAATACGTAATGTAATAAAGCAGACAAAAATTCCTGTGAATAGGGGAACTTTATCAGAACTGGCTCCTCGGGTGCTCATCACGGGCTCATCACGGAACAACGTGACAGCAATGCCAGGCGGGAGCGCTCCGCTGGGAAGGATGGGGCCTGTCACATCCTGACAGCACTCATGGAAGATCTGCTGCCAGAGCAGTAATTAACAGCTAGCACTGAGGGCCTGGCTTGCACGGCCTGGGTGAGAACGGGGATTAATTTGGGCTATCAGTTATTTATTTATTTGTTGTGCCTGGCAACGCCCTCCTGCGAGTGCCACACGGCTGGCAGAGGGAAACTCAGCTTGTCCTTAAGGCTGGCAGGTGGCAATGGGGCTGTCTGGAGCGACAGCACCCAAAACAGAAAAGCTGTGGCTGCCCCTGGATCCCTGGAAGTGACCAAGGCCAGGTCGAACAGGGCTCGGAGCAACCTGGGATGGTGGAAGGTGTCCCTGCCCGTGGCACGGGATGGGATGAGATGGTGTCTAAAGTCCCTTCTGACCCAAACCATCCTGGGGTTTTGTGAAACGGGGAGATCCCTGCAGGGACTGCAGCAGTGAGCTGGGGCTGGGTCTCCCTGACTGCCATGGGGTTCCTGGTGGAAAGGCCAAGGGAAAAGACTCAGTGGCATGCTCTGTTTTTCTGATGTGTGTTGAGAGCAGGACATGCTGGGAAAAGATGGATCAGAGGTAGGGGACATGCTCAGAATTCAAAAGTTGCATTAAGGGAAGTGATCCTGTTAATTTGCTTTTCCATAGTTTAAAATTCTCAAATCTTTCTGCATATAAAACTCCCCCTGCTGCAGTGTTGCATCTGTGGGGGTTCATTTTTTGGGGGGCAAGAGGCATTTGGGAAGCAGGAGGAGGTTTGGGTTGTTGCTTTCAGAAGTCTTTTGGAGAGAATTAAGTAGAGGCGGTGAAACATCCCAGTTTGTCCCAGCTGAGCTCCTGACCTCACATGGCAGCAAGGAGGACTCTGTTTCTTAGACAAGTAGGAAGTTAAAAGTGTGATGCATGTGCAAACTCCTCTCTCTTCCTCCTGGTGGTTCCTCTGAGTTATTCCCATGTGGAATAGCTCAGCCCACTTCTTCCAGAGGGCAGGAGCAGCACTTTCCTCAGCATTTCCCCCAACCTCTGCATTTTGGAGCCTGATTTTCTCCTCGTTGCTCCTTTGCATGTTCCTTGCTTCTCCAGCTTATCCTGGAGGAGGAGGAGGGAGAGCCTGCTGCTGGGAAATGTCCTGCTCCATCCCCTGCTGCCAGGAACAGGGATGTGTATCCTCTGCTCCCTCCCCTCCCAGCACGTGGGAAGCTCCTGGATGAGCAGAACAGCAGCAGCTCCTGTGCATGGCCCCGTTCCCAGTACATAATGGCTTCTGCCTGATATCCATTCTCCCTCTTCCTAATGAAGTGGTGCCACCTTGGTGGCAGAGCCAGCCTGGAATATAATGAAGGATTTTTCACTTGGAGGCACGGGAAGGCAGGCCCTGGGGAGTGATCCTCCCCGAGACACAGGAATTATTGCAATTACCCAGCAACTGGAGGGAAAGCAGAATGGAGCTGCAGACTTTCCAGGCACACTTTTCCAGCATTCATATTTTTAATTAAGGTTATTGGCAGCGAGTCATCGTTTTGGCAGAGCAGATGGCACAACCTGAGGGGTGGGCTCTGCTCGTGCCCGTGGTGGGGGACAAGAAGCAAAGGTGCTTCTGCAAGTGTGCCTTGGGCCTGTGCAACACCTTCCTTCCTCCTGCTGAGGGGTCACTGCAGGGACAATGCCTTTCTCCTTCAGTGCAGGGACTAGTTTATCAATTTTATGAAAATTCCAAGAAGAATGAAGTCTCCTGCTCGCTCCTTGGCTTCAGCTGTTACAGACAGGGTTCCAGGAGATGTGGTGAGGCTGCCACAGGATCAAAGGCATTTCATTCTTTGAAAGCATCACATTGATTTTCAAATCAATCTGGTTTACGTACTTCTGGAGACTCTTCCACCTCCACCCCACCTTGGCCGTCTTGTAACACTTTTATGAGTTTAAAAATCTCTAATAATCAGTTTAAGAGTCTCTAATTATCAGACACTAAGTGGTTTCCCCAAGGTCACATGGAAAGACGGCATCAGATCAAGGAGCCAAGGCCGGGTACAATATACCTGTGGATCATCCTCCATCCTTAGGCCAAAGAAGGTCTGCTCTGAGGGGTTTTTTAGGTGCTGTTGTGGGGTTTTGGGGTATACTCAACAACCACAAATGGCCAACAGCCCTGCTTGTCCTCTGAGGTTTCACCTTGAAAACGTTATAGCTGGGATGTTCTGCCAAGCACTGAGACCCTGATGTTGCCAGGAAGTTGTTACAGTACAGGACATTGCTCCACCTTCTGTGGGAAGGACATGAGGCTGTGTGGGAGTTTGGCTTTGAGGGTGGGAAGGCAGCAGTAGCCAAAAAACCAATTATACATTATATCATACTATATTACATTATATTACATTATATTACATTACATTACATTATATTATATTATATTATATTATATTATATTATATTAATCAGGAGTGTTTCATTTTTGAAGAGTCTGCTGCTCCCTGTCTGCGTAGTGAGGAAGGAAGGCTTACAGGGTGCTTCCAAAATGTCCCATTTAAGGTTTGCAGCTGGAGCCAGTGGTCACAAGGTCAAGGTTAAGCTTTGGGATAGTGACTAAGTGCCCTCAGGTTTCTGGAGTGGGGCTAATAATGTGTGTCCTCACACATTGCCTCCTGTCTGGAACTGTTATCCAAAGGTTTCCTTTGCCCTCGATTGCCAGAGCTGAGCTGTGGGATGGCCAGGGGAAGGAGATGCTCTGCCACACCTGGAGCAGGCTGCAGGCAAACCTGGAGGACACTCCCCTTCAGCATTTTAAATACCTGGGTGCAGCTCTCAGCATCCTGGAAGTGTTCCAGGCCATGCTGGACACGGCTTGGAGCAACCTGGGATGGTGGAAACTGTCCCTGCCCGTGGCAGGGGGTGGAACTGGATGGGAATAAGGGCCCTCCCCACCCAAACCACTCCATGGTTCATGTATTTACATGAACCTACTCACCTGGACCTTTCCAGCCTCACTGCATTTAAGGCAGCATTTTCTGGAGCTTGAATAAAAGTCAGCTCCACATAACGATGCCATATTTCAACACCATCACCTTTTCTTCCATTTTGGAAAAGCTTCACCTCCATCTCTGTCAAAGCTGGCAGGAGAAGTTTGGTCTGGATTTTCCACCTCCCGAGCTCTGTGAGGAGCTGATGTAAACTGGAGACCACACAGAGATGGTGGAAACCCAGAACATTGCAAGTGACCCACAGCTCGTGTGTCCCAGCCAGTGGGTGCTGATATCATAAAGGAATAATATCCATCGTAATTCCATGGGCAGCAGGCAGCTCAACCCAGCTCTACTCTTTCAATTTCAACCCAGATGCAATTTATCAACGACCAGTGGTTGTTTATTAGCTTAATTCACAAGCTGTTTTTCAGGCTTGTGAATAACACACTCAGGGGTTTATTAACAGTATAAATCCCCTAAGATCTTTCATTTCCCCATGCCTGTGACTGTAGGTGCTAATTCAGTAATTTAGACCTCACATATGACCTGTCCTCAGCCTTTTAAAGCAAAAGTCAAACCTAACAGGAGATTTTTCTGTTTAAGTGAAGACCAGCTTGGACAGGAGTTGGAAAAACCTGGTCTAGTGGAAGGGGCAGGGGATGGAATGGGATGAACTTTCAGGTCCCTCCCAACCCAGCCCATTCCATGATTCTAAAGCCAACCTGCAGGATGTGGGGAGAAAGGAGAAGAGCTCCTGTCCCTGTGCCTCTGGAGCCCAGGGCTGAGCTGCAGTGAGCAGCTCCCCAGACGTAATTTCCAAGCGAAATTGCTGTAAAGAAAAAATTGACTTTTGACATAGGCTGATAAGCACTGATGTTTGTTTCCAAGGGCTTGTATTTTATGCAATTTAATACCTAACAATGACTGACAACAGTGGTGATGGTGAAAAACATTAAAAAGGAGGGAACTGCAGTCATTTCCAGCTGTAAGCTTCTCTCCTGGTGGGCTTTTTCCTGTGATTTTCAGCATTTAGCCTGGTTGTTCTTATGCCATTGGTTTTGCAAGCTGAGGCTTGCATCCCCAAACACCGAATTTCCAGCTGAAGTAAAGCCCAAAGTCTCCACAATGGATGCAGTGAGTGTTGCCTCATCTTTGAAGGGGAAATGTCTTGTCCCTCTCAGATCATCATCATGAATGGGGAAAATGCAGTGAGGTTATGTCCTCCTAAGAGACACCTCTGAACTGGAGTTCCTGCTAAAAGTCCTGTTCTGAAGGGAAGAAAAGCTCAGTTAAGCTCAGTGTTTTCCCTCATCAATCATTCCCATTCAGGTCGATACTTCTGTTTGGACAAATATAACAAGGAGCTGGAGTCTGGAGGCCAGAAAGGAATGAGCAGCAGGAGCCTCTGATTCTTCTTTACTGGTGGTTAATGTGGTGTGGTCTGAAATAAATCGCTTCAGGACACTCAGAGCCTCCTTTAAGTGCCCTGAGCTTGGCAGAGCTTCTGCCCATTCCCTGCCCTGTGTCATCCATGGTGTGAGCCCTGCTCACTCTTCCTGTCTCTCCTGGGAGTGGTGAGGTGGAATAGCATCCCATTCCCAAGCAGAGCTCCGTGGGGACAGAGAACAGGAGTGTGAGTGTGGTTTGAGGGGACAGGGGGGTGGAATGTCCTTGGAGTGGGTCAGGAGCCTCTCAGACATGGCTTCCTCCAAACCTGGAACTTGTCGGGGTTGGAAATGTGCTGGGTGGGTGTTGATCCATCAAAGGATGGTGGTGCCCAGGATTGATATAAACAAAGCCCTCTGGCACTTCTCCTCACTCTGAAAAAGACATGGAGAGGCTGGAGTGTGTCCAGGGAAGGGAACGGAGCTGGGGAAGGGGCTGGAGCACCAGGAGGGGCTGAGGGAGCTGAGGGAGCTCAGCCTGGAGAAAAGGAGGCTCAGGGGAAACCTTCTGGCTCTGCACAGCTCCCTGACAGGAGGGGACAGCTGTGGGTGGGTCTGCTCTGCTCCCAGGGAACAAGAACAGGAGGAGAGGTTGTGCCAGTGGAGGGTCAGGTTGGATACTGGGAAGATTTCTTCTCCAAAAGGGTTGTCCAGCTCTGTCAGAGCTGCCCAGGGCAGTGATGGGGTCCCCATTCCTGGAGGGCTTTAAGAACCACGTGGATTTGGCACTTGGGCACATGGGTCAGTGGTGGCCTTGGCAGTGCTGGGGAACAGTTGGACTCAATGACCTTGCTTTTCCAACCTAAATGATTCTGAAGAAGTTTCCTTAGAGGATTTTGCATTAAAGGTTGGACTGGAAGATCCTGGAGGTCTTTTCCAACCTTGCTGGTTCCATGCTGCAATGAAAGTGTCCGGGGGCATGTGGCAGTTGGTGACTCCACCCCCTGTCTTTGTTTCAGTGCCATTTTCAGTCATCACCATGGCAGGTGTTGACCCAGTTGCCCAGTTTTTATGGACTGTTGGTCTGAGGATCCTGAGTTGAACTCTTTTCTGGTGTCATAGCTGATGGATTCCTGTCTGGATCCGGATATAATCCTGGAACCACCGGGAGCTTGGGGGTGGTTGGAAAGTGCTGAAGTGCTGTCAAGTGAGGTGGGCTCAGCAGAACGAAGCTGTTGACAGCCTGGAGCATGAATACTTCATGCTTCATCCCTCATATAGAGCCCCCTTTGTTTATTCCCATCTTTATTCATCATCATCATCGTTATTTATTAATTAAGTTGCTTTGCCAAGCCAACAGCGTGAGCTCATGTCTGGACTCGAGTGCATCCATAATTAATTGCAAGTGTTGTGTTATGTTGTTGCGAGCAGAGGAGTGAAGAGTCGCAACAAAAAGTCTCTGGAAATTCAGAGATTATATCCACAATCCAAGTGCTTCCTGAGCAAGAGGAAGAACTGGAGTCCAGCATGTTGTTTAAGGGATTCATGTTTGCACTACACCTTCAGAAATGACTTATCCTCTGTCCCCCTGTCAGCAATCTTCCTGAGCAGCTCTGAGGCTGCTCTAAATCAAATCAAGTTTTTTCTTTCAACACCAACTTCTTTCCCCCGCTGCACTGACCTTCCAATGAGAGGCAGGGAGGAGAAGATATCACACATAAAACAAAGTGAGAGGAACCCACAAAGAGGGAACTGAATTCCCCCAAAATGTCACCTTGCCAGTTGGCTTTCATTGTTTTGATAGCGAGGCAATTTCGCTGACAAATCCGTTATCAGCCGCACAAAAGCGAGAATGTGCCAGGGCATTGCAAAGTCCTTCTGAAATAACACAGCTCCGAGGAGCACTCGTTAGGGACCAGGGATACAAATGCATTCCCAGCATCCAGAGAACACTGAGAGGGGCATAAATCAATCCTGCTTAAGCTGCTTTCTCTGGAAAGTCTCAGCATTTGGATGCACAGCAGCAGAGGAAGCGGGAGCTCCGCTGGGCAAGGGACACACCGAGGCTGCAGCCTCCTGTTCCTGTGAGAGGATTTTATTCCAGCCAGCACCAGGTGGCCTTCCTGCTGATAAATTTCTATCAATAACCTGAGATCAGGGAGGAAAAGGGAAAGAGAAAAAAACCCTCAATCCTCCCACCCCTCCTAATTTTATTGCCCTCCTCTGCCTTAAACCCTGTTCCTGATTTAGACAGAAAGGTGCTTTCTCCCTGCAGGACACGGGCCTTGCAGGAACACCTGCCAGGAATGGCAGGTCCTGCTGGGAGTGGTAATTTGGGGGCTTGTCTTGCATCAAGGCAGCACAAGGGGTGCCAGGGGCATCTTCTTCCACCTGCACAGGACAGGAGGAAACAGCCTCAAGGGCAGCGTCAGGTTGGACATCAGGAGGAATTTCTTCGTGGAAAGGGTGGTTGGGCACTGGGAGGGGGTGAAGTCTCCATCCCTGGAGAAGTTCAAGGAAAACTGGATGTGGCACTCAGTTCTCTGGGCTGGTAACAAGGTCAGGATCAGTCACAGGCTGGACTTGATCATCTTGGACATCTTTTCCAAACCTCAGTGGTTCTGGGATTTTCAGTGTGGTCATGGGAAGGTTTTTAACAGCTGGGACAGTTGTTGGACACAGGTAAGTGGAGTTTGAGTCTGAGCAAGCCAAGGTGTCCTGACTCAGCCTTGGGATTCACCTTCCTTTTTACCCTCTCCCACAACAATGCTGATCCTCTCCTTTTCCCATCCTTTCCAAGCTTTCTTCCTTGCTTACACTTCCCAATGCCAGTATACAGATCATTCAGGAACGTTTCTTGAAAGAAACCCTTTGCTTGAAAGAATTTTAAAATAGGCAGAGTTGAGTGAAAGGTTTTGCTCAAAGACTAAGGGCAAAACATGAGTTTCAGCAGTTTTATCCCTTCTGCTTTTCTTCTTCCTAAGAGACTCTTTTCAAAAGCCAACATGAAAAAAATCTAAATACATGAGGTTAATCACATGTTGTAAAAGCACACTAAATAAATGTCTAATTTGAGCTGCGTCTGTGCTGTCAGGGGACTGCACAGGCCATGACCTCCTGCATGTGGAGGATTCCTGGGAACCACATGGATTTGTTTTATTATTCAGTTAACTCCGTTCGTAGCTGCTTCACTGCAGCTTTACTTCAGCACATTGGAGATTGATGGGCACACCTGGAGCTGAAGCCCAGTGAGCTGTTTAGGAGTCAGGCCCATTCCCATTAGCTCCTAGGCTTAATTTAGTGCACATGCAACCCTGGAACTCCATATTGTTGTGTTTGATGCTTTCTTACAAGGCCAGAGTTAAAATCAGAGAATCCTGGAATGGTCCAGGTTGGAAGGGACCTTGAAGCTCACCCACTTCTGTGGGCCTTGCACTATCCCAGGGTGCTCCAAGCGCTGTCCAGCCTGGCCTTGGACACTTCCAGGGATCCAGGGTGGATCTTAGGATCCACTTCTCTGGGAAGCTGTGCCAGGGCCTCACCTCCCTCACAGGGAGGGATTTCTTCCCAGTATCCCATCTACCCCTGCCCTCTGGCAGTGGGAAGCCATTTCCCTTGTCCTGTCCCTCCATCCCTTGTCCCAAGTCTCTCTCCAGCTCTCCTGGAGCCCTTTAAGGCACTGGAAGGGGCTCTAAGGTCACCCTTCTCTTTTCCAGGCCTTCCCAGCCTTTCTTCCTTAGAACACAGCATGCAAGAGGAAAAGCAGTTCTCCAAATGCTCATGATCCCTGCACAAAAGTCTCTGTCCTTCCACAGCTTTGGGACAGGAGCAGAGGATTCCACGCAGCCCCTGGAATCAGCATCAGAGCAGCAGTGCTGAGGATTTGCAAGGAGCATCCAGCAGCTCCTGCTCGTGGAGCTGTGAACGTGTTCATTTGTTAGCTTCAACAAGGTCATTCCCACTGCTAAGCATAATCCTGACACATTAGCAGGAGTGCTGTCCAATTCATTCGCACTCCATTAAGCAGCAGGGAAGGTTTTCCTGCTCTCTCCGAGTTCTCTCCCCCCCAGTCACACACAGGGAGTCATCTCTCAGGAGCTCAGGTGGCCGTGAGGAGAGCACATGGTGTCCTGCCGTGCCTGCACCCTCCTGCTTCCCGAGGGGGTGTGAAACCTGAGGCATTCTGGTGCGCTGGGGATCCCAGCGTGGTGCCTGGGCTGTAAACTGGGCATCCCTTTTCCTGCAGGGCAGGGCACAGGGACATCCCGTGGCTCCCTGCTGCTCAGGGATTTTCCTCCTCTCTGCTTATTGAGCTTCAGAAAAGTCACCAGCATCTCAAATGTCACCGTTGTCAACGTTCCGTCATTCCAGAGGAAAGTGGCAGCTGATTTTTGTGTTGCTTCCACCTGGGATTTCCATCAGGATCTCCCCAGGCCACTGCCTGCATTTCAGCCTTGCTTCCTGGGAAAATGCAGTGCAGGGGTTTTGACAGCAACCTTTCCACCGAGTCGGAAAGGTCCTCTGTGGGTTTGTTTCACTGCCCTGATTTTGTGACAAAGCTCAGGGAGAGTCTCCTGCCTTGTCCTGCTTGGATGGGTGTCAGTTCTGCATGAGCTGGGTCAGCTCAGGAGGGTGCACAAGGAAATATTCCCTGTCAGTTAAACTGGGGAAAGTGTCAGCAGGAGAGGAGTGAAGCGGCCTCCTCTGGGAGCTCTCCCTGGGGACAGGAGATCCTTTCCTGTCTGCATTCCCTGAGCCACTTCTCCAGCCAGAAGTTCTCACAGACCAGTGTGCCAGGAGACAAATTCCCTGTTTTCTAGAGCTTTCTCCAGTGGCTGTCCCCAGTTCAGATCTTTTTCCAGAGAATCTCCTCCTTTTCCTTACAGCTTTTAGAGCAGTAATCAGATCAGTAGCTTGGGACTGAGTAAAGTTCTGGTTTAGTTCTGGTTCCTCATCCCATGGAGTTTGTGACTCTAAAGAAGAACCTGAAGACTCCTCTGTGTGTGTCTCTTCCCTGAGCAACACCTGGTTAGGTCACAGTTCATGGAATCATGGAATAATGTGTTGGAAGGGACCTCAGCATCATCTGGTCCAACCTCTCTTAGCAGAAGCACAGTCTAGACAAGATGACCCAGCTTCTTGTCCAAAGTTGGGGAATCCACCACTTCCCTGGGGAGATTATTCCAATGGCAGATTGTTCTCACTGTGAAAACCTTCCTCTTGTGTCCCAACATTTTCTGGATGAGGTTTCCTCTGATCCTGCTGCAGTTCTGAGCTCCCCCTGAAGCCATGGGAGAGGGAACATGGTTTGGAAGAGCTGGAGTTGTCATCTTGCCCTGGCCTGCTGGGAGCAGGGTGGTGCTGGCCCTGCTCTGGGCAGAGCTGGCCCAGCCCATGGGGTGCCCACGGTGCTCCTGCCTTGGTCCAACCCCCCCCCAGTTTATCTGAAGTCTCAGCAGAATAATGTGAGTCCATGGAAATCAATGGAGAAGAGCTGAAAACAATTGATTGGAATCAAAACATGCTGCAATCAAATTTGGAGGGACTGAACTAATGGATCATAAGGTGCCTGGTGAATGGGGCTGATTGAATTGAGCTGAAAGGTCCTGCATCTTCATTACAGCACCTGAAACCAGGACAGATGAGGAATTTTCTAACCACGTGTACTGTCTTTTTTTTTACCCCACTGATACCTGGATTGCAAACACAGCACTTGGGAATTAACCCATGTGTACAGTGTTGGGAGGGGAAAAAGATGGAATCTGGGTAGGACGAGGGGCAGTGACTTCACCCTGGCTAAGGACAGCTTGGATATTGGGAAGACATTCTTGGCTGTGAGTGAGGTCAGGCCCTGGCACAGGGTGCCCAGAGAAGCTGTGGCTGCCCCTGGATCCCTGGAAGTGTCCAAGGCTGGGTTGGACAGGGCTTGGAGCAACCTGGGATAGTGGAAGGTGACCCTGCAAATGGCAGGAGGTGGGACTGAATGAGCTTTCTCCCACCCAAACCATTCTAGGATTCTGGGATCTGCTGGTCACAGGCTGCTCCATGAGTGATGACAGGCCAGGAACTGGAATTTGGAGCTCTTCTTGCTGATGACCCCTTTATTTTGCCTCACTCAGCATTCCCAGAGTCAGTTTTCCATTTCTTCTGCCTTGTCACAGCAGAGTTTGGAGATGCAAAGGTACTTCCCACCCTGCATTCCCTCCATGTGCTGGCCAAGGCCTGGTTATTCCTGCATGTTTTGTCAACAGGGATTTGTAGCATGTCCTCATTCCACCAAATTGTGCAAATTCTTTGGAATTTTCATTATCCTAGTGTGACTCTGCTCTCTATCACAGGAACAGAAAGCATGAATGATTCAGTAGTTTTTCTAAAGCCCCATTTTCTGGTCAGACCAGAGTTCCCATGTTACAAGGGATGATTTATTACTGCAGTGATTAAGGGACGTTGTTGATATTTCTGAAGATTTCCTTTCAGAGCTGCAGGCTTGCCTGGAGTCAAAAGGCAGGAGAAATATGTGAATAACGGGGTGGGTAATGGAGCATTTGCAATTTCCCATTAAGAAGAGGCTCCTGTTTGTTCCACGCTCCCATGGATGGGTGGTGTGGGTCTGGAGCCAGGTTGTCTTACAGCACTTGTTCTGTTGGAGCTCCAACAGGGAAACAGGAAAAATGTGTTCCCAGGAACTGGGCACCTTGATCCATCTTGTGACAGCCTGAAACTGATAGTGCTGGAGCTTGGTGTTGTCTCCTGATTGGACTCACTGTAGCATCGGGACACAATGCCTGGATTTAAATCCCTTCCCACCTGCTCCAAGGTGAGGGAGAATCTGCCTGTGTTGTCTGCCTTGACTGGCCAGGGGCTTCACCCACTCCGTGGGCCTTTGTAGTCCCAGATGTTTCCTGGAGTAGTGGAACCCAGCTCCCCTCCCCTCCCCGATCCATGCTGGAACACTTCACTCCCTAAAAGGTTTTTTGACTCCTCCTTGGTGTTTGTCAGAGCTTGGGATTCCTTTTCTGGATGCTTCCACAGCAGATCAGCCTCCCAGTGCTTTATTCCACAAAAAGGAAGATGGAAAGCCCTTTGGGGAGCTGTTGGTGCTCCTGCCTCCCCCCAGCAGAAGTGGGAACCCAGCCCCCTGTGCCACATTCCCAGGAGCTCCTTGGTGATGCCTGTCAGGCAGCAGCAGGTAACTGATTTATTTTCCCAGCTTGTTTATCAGCCCTAATAGAAAATGAAGTCTCTCCGGGCTGATGAGCAATGTGAATTCTTGCTGTCTCTCTCCTCGCCTCCCCAGCCCAAAGATACACTTAATAACCATTGATTGTTTGGGAGGAGAAGGAGCGTGGCTGTAAATGTCCCTTCCCACCCTTCCAAGGGCCTGATGAAAGAGGGGAGGCAGGAGCAGATCCATGGAAACTGTAGGCACAGGACTGATCCAGGGGGTCCCGTGGTCTCATGGATCCCCTTCTCAGGCACCCCAATTTGTTGCTGTTGAGTTTGCAGGCAGCTCAAGGCGTGGCTGTGTTCGTGCAGCTCAGTGAAGGTCACTGGGGGCTGAGGAGAGCACTTGAGGCAGCAGGGAAGGTGGGAGACGTCACACAGTCCTGGGATCACTGAGGTTGGAAAAGCCCTCCAAGATCACCGAGTCCAGCTTGTGTCTGATCCCCACCTTGTCACCCAGCCCAGAGCTCTGAGTGTCACATCCAGGTGTTCCTTGGACATCCCCAGGGATGGGGACTCCAAACCTCCCTGCACAGCACGATCCTGTGGACCAGCACACCCAGGGACTTTCCCACATTTCCAGCCCCTCTGCCTGAAGCCTGGACTCTGTTGTGACAGGGAACTGGCACTCTGGGGTTTGAGACTGAGTGAGGGGAGTTATGGAGAGTGAGATGTTCCATGTTCATGGCCAGTGGCCTCCACACACCTTCGAGCCAAAGCCCACCTGCTTCCCGTGGTGTCACACAAGGATGTTTAGCAACAATCATCTTCCAAGCAGCGCCTTCCACAGCTGTCAGAAATTGCTCTGGGGTCTGGCTGTCACCAGCTGGAGCTGCCCCCAGGAATCCAGCTGCTTCAGTGCTTGCTTCAGTTTCCCCTTGGCTGTAGCTAAATGGAATTCTTCCCTGTGTGGGTGGTGAGGCCCTGGCACAGGGTGCCCAGAGCAGCTGTGGCTGCCCCTGGATCCCTGGAATTGTCCAAGGCTGGGTTGGATGGGGCTCGGAGCAACCTGGGCTAGTGGAAGGTGTCCCTCTCCATGGCAGATGGTAGCACTGGATGGGCTTTTGGATCCCTTCCAACCCAAACCCCTCTGGGATTCTCTGATCAGCACGTCTCAGTGCTGATCTATCAAACCCAATCTGTAATGCTTTGGTTTCTACTCAGCACAAAAGTTGGGCGTAAATTAGAAGGTTCTTCCTGAGTATGAGCAAAGTTCTTCTTTCCAGACTAAAGGCCTTCTCTTGGCTCCAAAGCAGCTCTGGGCAGGCAGAAGTGACAAAGTAGTGCAGGACTTTCTCCCAAATTTTAAAAATTATTTTTGATGCCATTGTGCAGTCAGGTGGCTGTTGAGGACACCAGAACATAACATTTTGGTGTTATTCAGGTGTTTTTCCATGAGTTACAAGGGCAGTCCAGGCCCCACAGCTCCCTAATCTCTGGACATGAGCTGCTCCCAGTTTCTCCTTTACAGTGACTGTCTCCCAGCTCAGCCTAAGGATGCATCCTTAGGGATTCGTTTGGACTTCAATCAACGCTTTGTTGGTGGTGTTGCACTTTGTAACAAACCCATGTTTGTGGAAAACCCAGATTTGACTTTAAAGGTGGCACTTGGCAACTTTAAGTTGCTCTGATACCTTTGAAAATTGTCTCTGTCAACAGAGGGTGACAGATCCTTGCAAAGGAATGTGTGAGGTGAGAACACAGAAAGTAAAAGAGACATTTCTGTTGCCTGGCACTGATAAAGATCCATCCTCAGGGTTTGTCACATTATTTGCTCTATTTGAGGATGTTTGAGGACACAGAGTCCAGCTCACCTGGACTTCTTAAAAAACAAAAGAGGAGGAAAAATCCCAGCAGAAAAGGGCCGCTATCAGAACCGGGGACAATCTGTAGGGAGAGGAGTAGCAAAGTGTATTTGCATGACAATTCCAATCAGTATCAATCACCTCCCAGAGCTGTCAGCGCCTCGTAAACACGTCCCGGGTGACAGATGAGCTGGTCCGGGCAGGAGCGCTCTGCAACTCTGGGATATCAGCACTGGCTCCCGGACAGCGCATCCTTCAGAGGGCACCGAGCAGAGAGCCACCAATCCCCCGGGATCACTTCCCAGGACACGGGGGTGGCCAAAGAGCCGGATAAGCATTGCTGTTTTCCTTTCATGCTTTTGATCCGGAGTTCTTTTCCTTTTACTCTCTCTGTTTTTCAGTGCCTGGGAGAGATTTTCTCCATGGGCTCTAAATCCAACGCCAAACCAGGTCCAGTTTACTTTGCAGGTTGCAAATCCAAAATGAAAACTGCAGCTGATCCAGCTCAAGCCCTCTCCAGTAAGTGGTATCAGTGGAGCAGATACTATCCCACATGTTCCTGCCACGGAAAGTGCTCTCCTCCCTGCTCACAAATAGTGCCAGTGATTATCCCAGTGAACACCACACTGGGAGTCTGGGCACAGGCTTGGACAGATTTCCCAGGTGGGGCCTTGTGAGGCCCAGCCTGGGTGGGAGAAGGGACTCAGCTCTTGCAAACATCTCTGAGAAATAAGATTTTAGCTCCAGGCAGAAGGTCAGTGGTGCTGGTGTCCAGGAAGGCTTTTAATGGACTAAACCTGTGGAGAGAGCGTGGTGTTGGACCCACCCCGGGGTCAGGGGGGCTCAGAGTTCCATATCCAGGCTCCCGACTCCGTGCTCCACCATCTCCTGAGAGGGACGTCTGATGGGGAAGGAGAGCAGCTCTGAGCAGGGATTGCAGGGATCTTCTGCAGACACTGCTGGGAAGTCAGCCAAGCTTTTGGTTGGAGCTACTCATGGCTGAGCAGAGAGTGCTGACACTTGTCACCAGCTGGTAGCACTGGAGTGGTCTCAGGACTTGTGTGTGCCAAGATGGATCTTTCCCCTTTCTTCTTCACCAAAAGAGGTGAGAGCCTCCTAACATGGGCCTGCAGGAATTCTTGGAGCAGTGGCTGTCATTACAGCCCCACACAGGGCAGGGGGGAGTTCAGATGGGCGCTGAGACAGAATCAGAGAATCCCAGAATGGTTTGGGTCGGAAGGGACCTTAAAGCTCATCTCATTTCACCCCCTGCCACAGGCAGGAGTGTTGTATTGCCCCTGTGTATCTGTGAGTCAGTGACTAAAGGGGCTCCAGGAGAGCTGGAGAGGGACTTGTGACAAGGACATGGAGTGACAGGACAAGGGGAGACAGCTTTAAATGAGAGGGGATGTCAGGATTAGAGATTAGGAAGAAATCTTTCTTGTGGGGGTGGGCAGGCCCTGGCACAGGGTGCCCAGAGCAGCTGTGGCTGCCCCTGGATCCCGGGAAGTGTCCAAGGCCAGGTTGGACATTGGGGCTTGGAGCAGCCTGGGACAGTGGAAGGTGTGTGGCACTCCTGGGGCCGTGGGGCAATCCCAGACACGGATTCCCGATGTTAACAAGCATTTCTACACTCAGCCCAAGGCTGTGGGGCCGTTTCCCAGAGATTCCCTTGGTGGCTGTGTCCCTCTGTTCCCGTCTGTGTCACGTTCTGCCAGCGGAGGGTGCAGAGGGCAGCGCTGAAACCTCAGCTTCTCCCAGCTCATCCCGAACGATATTCCTGCCTGGGAGAGGAGGATGGGGGCCTTGCATTTGGCAGGAATGACTGAAGGGTGAACCCGAGGATCCCTGGGTTTGTGCACACCCTCCCCTCCTCTGCCTGGCTCTGCTGAGGGCAGAGGGAAGGATCAGGATGGGGAAATTCAGCATGGAATAAACCCAACATTCCCTGCATTGTTCAGGAAGCCCACGGGGGTTTCACCCTGCCTTAAAAAGGGTTTGATTTTTTTTCCCTAGGAAATCCCCAAGGAATATAGCATTGGAGAAAAGTTTTCTCCAAGCATCCCAGTAATTTTTTTCCTTTTGGTTTGAAGTGAGCTGATACCTTGGGCTTTTGTGGCAGGAAAAATGGGAGCTGCAACAAAAGTGTTCAGGGCAATCCTGCTGCCTGTGGAGTCCTTGAAATGGATCTGCTTATTCATCCCTTTGGAATCCAGGAGGAGGCCCTTTCTCCAGGGTGAAATATGTTCAGTTTTGTTGATATAGACAGAAAAAGGAAAAATAAGTCTTAAAGCACAGCTGATACATTTCTTTGTATACTCCTTTTCCTTGTATATTCCTTTTCCTTCTGAATTAAAGACCAGCCCAGAGACTTACCTTCTAAGCTGACATTTGAATTGAGTGATATGAGCACCAAGAAATTCTTATCACTTTGATCAGATGCTTGAATTCTACATTTTGATTCTTTTAACACAAAGATTTTAGAAATAGCCAGGGAACTTGTTCTGGGGAATACAAAAGTGTTGATATTCACAGAATATTCTGAGCTGGAAGGGACCCACAGGAATCATCAGTCCAGGTCCTGGCCCTGCACAGACACCCCAACAATTCCCTGGGCATCCCTGAGTGTTGTCCTGGAGCTCTGGCAGCCTTGGGGCCGTGCCCATTCCTTGGGGAGCCTGGGCAGCGCCCCAGCACCCTGTGGGGGAAGAACTTTTCCCTGATATCCAACTCAAACTCCCCTGACACAGCTCCAGCCCCCCCCGGGTCCCGTCCCTGGTCCCAGAGAGCAGAGGTTGGAGCAGCCTGGGAGGAAGTTGTGGGTTGGGGTAAGTTCTGCCCTCAGTCTCCTGTTCTCCAGCTGAACAGACCAAGTGCCCTGAGCTGCTCCTTGCTGTGGCCCCTCCAGGCCCTTCCCCATCCTTGTATCCCTCCTTTGGATGCTTCAGATCCTTTTCATATCGTGGTGCCCCAAAACTGCCCCTTGTTACTGCGGTCCAGAACAAGATTTCCTCCCCCTTCAGCCAGCACTTAGATGGGAATTCTATTAAAAATCTATAACCATTGACCAAAATAACCATTATGCTTAAATCAGTAATCTCAGAATATCTCACCCTGCAGATCTTTATTATATCACACGCTTAACCTGACTTAATGTATTATATAGCACCCATTAGTGGAATAGATTAACTTCAGATGTTCCCTTTTCCACATTAATAATGCAATCAGGAATTTATGCCAGACACTTTCTGCTCTAAACTGCGCAAGGAAGATCTGAAGAAATATGAAAAAAAAAAACCTCGTGTGCATCTATTGAATAAGAAATGCTTGATTTTGTAGCATTTTGTGGGAATCAAAGGGCTGGAAAACAAACTATTTGAGTTGTGGAACAACTGCCATGAAGGCAGAGCGGAGCGGCTGGTCAAGGTTAAGACTCTTTTATCGTAATGAAAGATCTGTTCCTGTGAGCTTGCCATGGGCAATGTGTTTGTTCATTATGTGGGAAGCCAGGAAGGCCGGGATCGTTTCATTTGCTGCCTTTTAACTGCTGGTGCTTTTCGCAAACGAGCTGATAGGTAATTATAACACACTCACCACTTAGGCATCTTTATTAGCCTTTGGCAGCACGGCCTTTGTGAGAATGGGGAGGCTTTGAGTGCGGAGGCCTCCGCAAATCCTTTAGAGTTCAGACGGGAACTATCTGGCAGCCACTCGCTGCTGCTTCCCTGGCTGTCGTTTCTTGGGTGGGTTTGCTTTGCCGTGGAAGGAGAGAAGGGAAGGCAACGAGAACAGCTCACAGTCATCGGGATGCAAATATCCAGGAGATCTCTTCTCAAAATCAGCTCACCCGGTGAAAGGCAAACCCTCAGACTCACACCGGCAGAGGTGTGGAATCGTTTGCAAGCACAAAGAAACCTCAATTAGCTCGTGTGTGTTCCAGGAGCGGAGAGAAAAGGATGGATTTGTCACGAAAATAATTTCTTGGGAATTATTCACTGTGTCTTACCCCGGGTACTGGCAAGACGGGAAGTTTTCCCTGGAAATCAACAATCAAATGTGGGAATTAGGGACAAACATGCTTACCCCTCAGAAATAGAAATGTTTATTTGAGAACAGGTAAAATACAACAGTATTACCCAAGGACTGGGCAGGAACTCTGCTGCCTTCAGCTTGATGCATCCTTGGTTATCCATATTTTTCTCTTATGCTGAAATCTCGATATTCCAGTTTCCCCCCTCCTCTGTGTATCAATTGGGAAAGGGTGGATCTTGCCCATTTCCAAAGGGAATCAGAGAATTACAGAACACCCAGAGCTGGAAGGGATGCAGGAGGGTCACGGGGTCCAGCCCCTTGCCAGGACACCCCACTGATCCCACACAATTCCACAGCTCTGGGAGCTCTCTTGGGATGGACCTGCCCTGTGGGGATTTTGCCCGGGACTTTGGCCTTGTTTTGGTTCTCCAGGCACCTCCCAGAGGTAAATAAATGGTAATCAAGGAGTGATGGGAGTGCTGAGCTGGCAGCTCAGCAGTCATTAGAGGTGCACAGCTGGCACGGATGCATCAGCGCTGCCGTGCTCCAGGAATTTGCATATCCACATTAACAGGCTCCTGAAGCAACAGCTACTGGAGAAACTCCTGGCTTTGCCTGCCAGGCCCATCCTGCTGGACTGTGGACTCCCACACCATTCCCACTGCCTCTCCACAGAGCCTGTGGGACCTTGAACAAACCTGAGGAATCCATGGGAGGTGGGTAAGGAAAATGCTGGAGTGGGTGGGTAAAGAAAATGCAGGAGCGGGCGGGTAAGGAAAATGCAGGGCTGGGACCCTTTCCTTGCCAGGCCAAACTCTTCCCCTGAAGACCCAAAGAGTGCCTCCACATCATTCATCCCTTCCAGTGGGAGGAATGGAATTACTGCAAGCAGGGCAGGTTCCACACACGGTGTGGTGCTGGTGAGTGACCTTCCCTCTCTGCTTCAGAGCTCCAGCCTCTGCACCCTCAGCCCTTGGAGCTGCACCTCCACTTCCCTCTCACCACCACCCGGAGCTGGAAGCAGCAAGAAAAGGAGGAGTGCTCTGGCAGGGAGAAATCCCTGCCCCATCCTCCAAAAGCAGCCCTTGGAGAGGACGGCAGGGGACCCTGATGGAGCAGGCCGGGCCTGGAGCTGCGGGAGCTGCTGTCAGGCAGGGTGTGATGAGCTGCAGAGAGAGCTGTGCCTGCAGACACAGTGCTGAGCTCCTTTCCCTGCCCTTCTCACCCCCCAGGGCAGCACTGGGGTGCAGCTGGGGATGGGGGCTGCTGTCAGTGGTGCTGGGAATCCCTGGGCAGCCCCAGGAGAATCAGGCATCTGGAGCTGGCATGGCCTTATTGATGCCTTGGGAAGGCTGACCTGGAACAGAGACTGGACAGAGCCAGAGAATAAAGTAGGTGTTTATTGAAAGGCCTCCAGGATACACCTTGGGCAGGACAGGGCCTGACCAGGGCTACACCCAAGGTGGACTAAAAATGGTCACAAAATGGACAAATGGTCACAAGGTCTCACACTTTTATAAGTTTTGGTCCATTTGCATGTTGGGGTTTAATTGTCCAGTTCCAGCTTCAGGCTGTGAGGTCCCATCCTTCTCGTTCCTCCCTTCAGTCCAGCACTGCTTGTGCTTTTGGGCTGAAAGTTGTCCTTGGTCCTCAACAGGAAAAGGATTTGTCTCCCTACCCTGTGAAGACAGCTGACTGGCACTTAATATGAGGCTCAGAACTGCACCCCTGCGCAGCACAGAACCTGAAAAACATGAAAGCTCAAACTTAAGGCATCAATATCCCATGTCCCCGTGTCACAGCCCGTGTGGTGACACTGGGGATGGGCTCAGAGGTTCTGCTCTGCTTCTCGTGCCCACCCAGCAGGTGGCAAAGAGCTGGAGGACAGCCCTGGGATGGCAGTGGGTACCAGGTCCCTGGCAGTGCTAATCCAGCAGGTGGGGAAGCTGAGGACGTGTCCCATGGGCTGGAAGTGGCCACCCGTCCCCTCCCCGTGGGTCCGAGCACGCTCAGCCCCAGGCAAGGAGGGCGTGGGGACACTCAGGGCTCTGTGCTCACCTTCCCAAGCAGAAATAAAAAGGGAGGAAAGAAACGTGGAGACAAATCCCTCTCCTGCTGCATTTCCAGCTCAGTGCGGCCCACAAACCTCAGGCTGTTGATGGGACGGCCGCAGTCACCGAGCGCTCCCGGCGCCTCCCGGCAGCTCTGCCCCCACCACAGCTCTGCTCTTATTTCAGGCCTCACCAGATAAAACCTCTCCGGCAGCGCAGGAGAGGCTTAAAAAATAATTGGACCAAGTGGGAAATGAAGCCGTTGCCTTCCTAAACGTGCCAGGGTCTCGTGGGAGCGGGGGGCAGGCAGGAGCCCCGGCTGGGAGATCTGGAGCCCGCCGGGAGCAGGGCAGGGCCCCGGGCCCGTGCTGGCCGCGGAGCATCGGGACAGCGGCAGCCGCTGCTCAGCAGCAGCTCCCTGACCTCAATTTTCTCCGCGGAGAAAAGAGCAGGTCAAGTGGAAAGTGCTTAAGGAGGAAATTTGTTTCCTTCCAGCCTGGGAGTCGGGAAGATAGGCGGCTATTGCGTGTGCTGGAATAAACGAAATTAATTTTGTGCTGTGCGCCGGCTCGAGGAGCTGAGGGCAAGGCGGGGAAGATAATGGACTTTGATGTTTTACTTGAACTCAACAAAACACCTGGCAAGAAGCAGGCACTCGCTACAACGGCAGCTCCAAACGCTCCTAACCCAGGCAACTGCTTCCCTTTGTTTTCTTTCTTTCCAATCTAATCCCGAGCATTAACCGGGCTGGTTCGTATTTCCAGTGGAATAAAAGGTGCATTGTGCAAGGGAGAGGGAAACAAGAGGCTTTAACAACTTCCTTTGCTTCCCCCGACAGCCCTGGGGCGTTCATCCCTGGCAAGGCAAAGCCCCAGGTGAGACCCCCGTGCTGAGGGGAGGTGGCACCCCGAGAGAGGGATGAGAAATCTGACAGATTTCTTCCAAACTGCTTCATCCTCCTGCCGCTGCAACAGGGGCAGGGAGGTCCCTGAATCCTGAGCACTGATATCCTGGTAAAAATGCCACTGTCAACATCAGCTTCCTCTGCTGCCTCATTTTCTGTCATCCCTGCCAGCTCTGCATCAGACCCTAATTCCCTGAACCACCCTCGGCATGGATTTCTTTTGTTTTGGGGGGGTCTAGAGACACCTGTCAAGCCTCTCCTTGCTCCTCTTTCCCAGTTTTGGGACAGGAACATGCACAAGCTCTTCCAAGTCTTCCCATAAATGCAACTTTCAAGTCAGGCTGGAACAAAAGTGACAGCGCTCTCCTAATGCCAGCTGCTAAAAATACATTCTGTGCTTGATAATTGAATGTGAGATGAAAAGTGAGTTTTAAGCAGAAGTAAGAGCTGCCTATTTCTGGCAAATTCCCAACTCCCCCAGTCCCCTGTGGAATGTCAGTGCATATCAATATCGTCTGCCCGGAAAATTTACATTTTGGGGAACTGGCAGGTGGTGCTGAGTAGGGGTTTGGATTTAACTGGAAGCAATTTGGGGCTGCCAGGTACAAAACACCTTCCCTGTGGAGGTGGGGGTGCTCCAGCCCAGAGCCCCTCCCTGCCCTGCCTGCATCTGCTGCTCCCAAAGGCAGAACCCCCTGTGCTGCTTTCCAGGGATGCAGGAGAAGCTCCCTGCTCTGGATCCTAAACCCAGCACACCACAGGGACAGCTTTTTATCCCCCCGAAGCAGGACGAGGGAGGAGAATCACAGCACTGGGGTCAGAAGGACCATAAAGCTCATCTCATTCCAAACCCCTGCTGTGGACAGGGACACTTTCCACTAGACCAGTGCCCAGAGCTCTTTCCCCTCCTTGGCATGGATTTGCCCCTTATCCCCAGGCAGGGAGCCCTGGGCAGGGAGCTCCTGGGGCAGAATGGGCTGTATTCCATTGGCAGGGGCTGCCCAGGGAGGTGATGGAGTCCCCACCCCCGGGAGTAAATAAAGTGTCCAAGGAGCCATGGATGCAGCACTCAGTGCTCTGGGCTGGTGACAAGGTGGGGATCGAGTAAAAATTTGATTTGATGACCTTGGAGGTCTTTCTAAATTATCTATTCCATAGGTAATTACCAAATTCCCGAGCCAGGACATGCTTCCATTTTTGATTGCCAAACCTAAGCATCCCAGGGCATTCACATAAATTGGTGGCTGTATAAGAAGGGCTTTCAGGATACTTCGAGGAAAACTTCCAGGATGACTTCCCATCATTATTTACATATCTGCAGATCAACCAAATGTGTTATTCTGGTAAAACTTTTATTTACCCCAGCCTGGTTTTGCCCAGTTTTTGCCTCATTCCAATGCACGGATATACCAGTGTGGTTGGGATGGGGAAGGGGGAGCTCACTGGCTTTATCTTTCTTCCCACAGCAGGGTTTTGCAGCCAACCAATGAAATGCAGTCCCACAAATGCTCTGGATTAGGTAATGCTTTAAATTTGCATTTTATCTACTAAATATAGGGGATTTTCTTCATTTTCCCTCCCATTGCTGGTTGGAATGTGATGAAATGCCAAAGGAGAAGCTGGTCCTGAGACGTGTCCTCACCAAAGTGAGCAGGGTTGAGTGTCCCAGGAGCCCCACAGGGGTGGGTGGCAGGAAGGATGACAGGTTTTCCCCCCAGGAACCTCCTGGGGGAAGTTCCCTTTGCTTTTTGATGCCTGCAAGGTCTGTGGAGGTGTTGGGAGGACAGGACCTCACCTGTGATTCAGGGAAAGACCATTTTTCCCCTGTCTTGCATTATGGAGCTTTTGGGGTCTGGAGGCCAGGAGAGGGATTTCTGTACCGATCCCAACCCTGTGCTGGGCTGATCCCCAGCGTGGGCAGCAGGAAAGGGATTGGGATTCTGCCCCTCTGCCCCCCTCAGGGGAGACCCCAGAGCTGCCCCTGCAGAGCTGCCCCAGCCCTGGGCCCGGCACAGGAAGGACGTGGAGCTGCTGGAGAGAGCCCAGAGGAGGCACCAGGGGGATCAGAGGGATGGAGCAGCTCTGCTGGGAGGAAGGGCTGGGAGAGTTTCAGGAAAGGCTTGGATTGTTCAGCCTGGAGAAGAGAAGGCTACAGGGAGACCTTATAGAGGATTTTCAATATATAAAAGGGGCTTTCAAGACAGATGAAGAGACTTTTTACAAAGACTTGTAGTGCCAGGACATGAGGAATGGCTTCCCACTGCCAGAGAGCAGGATTAGATGGGATATTGGGAAGAAATCCTTCCCTGTGAGGGAGGTGAGGTCATGGCACAGGGTGTCCAGAGAAGCTGTGGCTGTTGCTGGATCCCTGGAATTGTTCCAGGTCAGGTTGGATGGGGCTTGGAGCAGCCTGGGACAGTGGAAGGTGTCCCTGCCCATGGCAGGGGCTGGAATGGGATGGGCTTTAAGCTCCTTTCCAACCCAAACCATTCCGTGATTCTAAGTCTGTAATTAATGAGATATCAAGGTCTGATTTAAAGGTGATGTCACTCACTCTGCTAAGCCACTTCTGCCCATGGACATGTCCAGAGAGAGCCATGAGAGGTGAGCCTGGTTGGGATGTGCCCTCCCCCAGGCTGGAGTCCCTTCCCCTTCTCTGTGTGACTGCAGCAATGATTTCAGGAGCTGTCGTAGCTCTGCCCTCCACACCATAAATCCTTGGAGCAGTTCATCCAGCTGAACCTTAAAGCTGACTGCTTCTCTTTATGGAGATCTCTCACATTTTTCATTGCCTTTGCATCAGACCTCGTCAGTCCCACTCTCCTGCCAGAATACGAAGTGCCGAGAAAAATCCGATCTCTTTGGAGCTGACATTAAATTATGGCAAATAAATCTGTCACTTCAGGACAGTGTCAGTGTCCCCTGTTCCAGTGCACTGGACAGAAGTACTGTCCGAGAAAGGAACTGCTCATCTGACCTCTACTATAATCCTTAAGCTTTTTGGAATAAAAGTAAATCTCCTTTTCCATGGGGATTTCTATTTCTTTCACACAAAGGTTTGTTTGATTGCATTTTACCTTAGTGCATATCATGGAATCCCAGGATGGTTTGGGTTGGAAGGGACTTTACACTCATCCAGTCCCTCCCCTGCCATGGGCAGGAACCCCTCCCACTCTCCCAGGTTGCTCCAAGCCCTATCCAGCCTGGTCTGGATCAATTCCAGGGATCCAGGGGCAGCCACAGCTTCTCTGGGTGATTTCACAGTGCATCAGATCTGATCAAAAGTGCTTTTTTGGCCCTTCCCATCAGGATGGAATGAGAATATTTGTTCATGAGAAACAGAA
>VYXD01013450.1:54751-79822 GCA_013397195.1 Hylia prasina | reverse complement strand
GACTTGAAGTTTTCTATGTTTGCTTGCTTGGACATCCCAGGGCAGACAGCTGCAGCTGATAGCAGTATGATGAGAAGCACAGATTTAAGAGATTTGGACTGTTCTTTACACATGGATAACTGTAGTTGCATGACTGAGGTTAAGGCTGAGTGATGTTATAAAGCCAGTCGTGATCATGGATTTATGAGCAATAAAGACTATATCGAAACTATTAAAAAGTGAGATGCTTCAAACAGCAATTTTCAGTGAAATTTATCACATGTGACCTGTAAGTCATGAATGTGTTTGTGGGCCTACATTGTCTTGTAACAGTACTGAAGCAACTCAAATTCCTTAAATTTCAGAATAAAATAATTTGGATTTAAAATTCTTTTTTTTAATTATTTAGAGCCTCGAAAATGTGATAAATGAAATAAAAGTTATTCATATCTGAGTTAAACAAATACATCATTGTGGTGCAGGAAAATTTTTAAGATTTTATACATCAAGGTGTCAGAAATACACCATTTTATCTCATACTCGCCATTCCTGTTAATAGCAAAACCAGGATTAGGTCCTCAAACACAATTAGCACAATCTGGAGAGTTACGTCCATAGTAATAATGAAGATACGGCTAATGGGAGATCAGTAGGCAACTTTAGACCTCTAGCCATTTTACACATTTTGAGAATTAAGGCTGCATGTCAAGGAAGAAAGATAAAATAATCATGGCCAAAAAAGACACTTCAAAATAACAGCATATCATTTCAAAATTACAGGATCCAAGCAGGGGTGCAGGGTGGGCAGTGGGGCCATGCTGGTGCTCAGGGGATCTGCCAGGGTGTTTGTGCTTGTGAATCCAGGGAGCGTGGGGTGTGTGTTGCACTTGTGACCTTCTGCCTCTGCCAGCCCAAGAGGAGGAGGGGATGTGTCCCTGTGTGCCTGTGTCTGGGGTGAGTCCTGAATGGGGTAGCACCTTCTCTGTGATAGTCTGTGTCCGTGCCCTCTCTGTCTTTCTGTGTCTCTGAGTTGTGTGATCAGCTTTGCTACTGGTTGAAGCTGCAAACAGCAAAGTGGCAGCTTCATCCCTCAACCTGAGCAGAGACCACAGGGCACTGGGCAGGAGTCCTGGGCAGGAATCCTGCTGGAGGAGGTGGCTGTTCTTAGGATCCTGAACATCCTCCTCTGGTTCTCACCATCTGCGTGGTAGATTGACCTTGACTGGCTGCCAGGCACACTGACAACACTTCTCTCACTGCCTCTTCCACACAGGACAGGGGGAGAAAATAAGATAGATAATTTTGTGAACCTAAGGAAAAGTAAAGAAAGAAAAATCATTGACCAGTTACCAGAGCAGGCAAAACAGACTAGACTGAAGAAACTTTATATCACCCAGCAATGTGTGCTCACAGCCCAGAAAGCCAACCATCAAAAAGCTGCACCAAAACAGTGTGTCCAGCAGGTGGAGGGAGTTGATTTTGCCCCTCTGCTCTGCCTTTGTGTTACCCCACCTGGAATGCTGCATCCATCCCTGGGGCCTCTGTTATAAGAAGGGTGTGGATCTGCTGGAGCACATCCAGAGGAGGGTCACAAAGATGATCAGAAGGCTGGAGCACCTCTGTAAAGAGAGCTGGAGTTCAGCTTGTGGAAGAAAAGACTCCAGACAGACCTTTGAGCAGCCTTCCAATACCTAAAGGGGGCCTTCAAGGCAGTGGAGAGGGACTTTTTACAAGGGTGTGCAGTGGTAGGACTAGGGGGAATGGCATAGACTGAAAGAGAATAGGTTTAGATGAGATATTAAGAAGAAATCCAATACTATGAAGATGGTGAGGCAGTGGAACAGGTTGCCAAGAGAAGTTGTTCCCTGCAAGTGTTCAATAGCAGATTGGATGGGGGTCTGAGTTGCTTAGTGGAAAGGTGCCCTGCCCATGGAATGGGGTTTGGAACTAGATGGTTTTAAGGTATCTTTCAACCAAAACTGTCCTATGATTCTGCATTCTATCATCCTATGACTTACAGAAAATTAATCCACTGGCAACAAACAGAGCATTATGGTGAGAAACAAAAAAAGAAAAGCACTGTTCCTTGCATTTTTACTGAAGCTCAGGTTTACCCCTTTACCTCTAGAGAGAGCAGTGCAGGCAGATAGGGAAATGGGGTTTGTAACAGCTCCTCTCTGCAGCTCCCTCTTCCTCAGACTTTCTCCCTGATTTGATGTGGGGTCTCCATGGGCTTTAACTTCCTCCAGGACCTATCCACCAGCTCTGACATGGGGACCCTCACAAGCTGCAATCTGCTCCATCACCGTTCATGTACTGTGAAAGCAATAACCTTCTTCAACATGATACAGTTAAAAGACTGCAAAGAGACTCTCTGCTCTGGTACCTGGAGTACGTCCTCCCTGCTTTGTTCTTCTTTTAAAAATTCTTACTATTTTTCTAGATGAACATATACATTATACTAATACTGGAATTTCTTGTATGGGGAAAAAGATTGCTGCTTTTTGGCTATTAAGACTATGTAAGACTTGAAAAACAACATTGCAAAATTAATCTCTTATTGAATTTGTGTGTTGTGGTAGAGATTAAGGATACATTATTTTAATACTTTTCTACCAATAGCCCACAGTAAAAACTAAATCATTGCCACATGTGTCTATAAATTAAGGAGATTTCTGAGGGCTTCTTTCCACCAGCATGCTTTAAGTCTGAAGACAAAGACTTATTTATACTTTTTTAATGAATGAATTTGAGTAAAAAATCTGGACAATGCAGACTTCACATTCTAGCCTTATATTTTTTTTCTGTTATCCATTCCATTATATGAGATTATCTGAGGTTCGCTTGTGCGCAGATAAAATGAGAAGTTTCACATAAAAAGGTATGAAATTTTAAGCAACAGAGAAAGGAACCTTGGGTCCTAAACAAATTTTACCTAACACCAGGTACTTACCTACTTACAGACTTGGAGGGAAGAGGCCTCCAAGATTGGCAAGAGCATCTGCTGTGAGGCTATTACACTCCTCTGATGGGTTGATTTGAGCCTGTGAGTCTCTTATAATTTCCTGTATATTAAAAGGAAATTATTGCACTAAAATAGAACATCAGGCAACAAAATGGTGTTCAGAAAGCATAGAGAGCTAGGTGAAATATACTGGTGAAAATTCACCCCATGCTGGAACATGTGACAGTTAATGTTGCCTGGAAGAGCAAATAATGCTCTAGAACTCTGATATTTTTGATTCTGGAAACTGAGATTAGGAAAATTAAAAAACAAAAATAAAAACCCCACTAAATAAACCAAAAAACCCACCCCAAACTAATAAGGGAAACTTCCCCTAAAAATGTGAGGTAATTCAGTCTTCATGTGTCTATGACAGTCAGCACCTCCTCTCTGCCATCTATCCAGTGCAGAAATTGAAAGAGACTAAAAAATTTTGTTCTACTCCATCAACCCAGGATTAACCAACACAAGTTCTATTTTCTACGAAGGGAAGCTGTGAAAGACATTTAAAGTGGATGCACTTCTCCAAATGCAGTACTGTATGAGATGTCCTAGGATATCAAAAGACTTCACATAGAGCTGCCAGGTGTGACATGAGACATTGATACTGCTGTGTCCTTCTCAAGTTGCAGCAGAAACCACAAGACATGGTCCAGGGTGTACTGGATAGTACTACACACTAATGCTCAGGAAAATGAGTGGTTGTTTGGGTTAAATGAAGGTTCAACAGCTCCCAAGCTGAGGGAAAAAAAAATCAAATAAGAATTTTGCAAGACTTGAGAAAAGTTTATTTTACAAAAGTCACCCTCAAGGTCTATGTTAGGAGTACATCATAACCTGTATTTTCAAGAGCAGAAATCAATATCAAAACTGATTCTATGCCTTTACACATTGTATACAGAAAAAATATCCTTTTATCTAATTAGGCATATAATAATGCAAATTTTTATTTGATCATTTGTTTTCTGTTGTTTCTATTTTAATGCTTTTTTTCTCCTTCTGTGTTCCTATTTTTGGGAACAGTGCACATTATTGTCTTCCACAACAAGTGTAGACCTACTCATTGATGCCTAGCAGAAAAGTTTTAGGATATCAGACTTTCTTTATGAACCAGTATCTTGAAATTGGCAAGGAATCTTGCATTGCTGCAGTATGTTTGAAGAATTTAAAGACACCATTAGAACTTTCTAGCCTATGAAAACTATGAAATTAAACAGAAAATAAACAATGCCATTTTGATCTAACATCACTCTCTTCTACAAATTTCTCTTTTATTCTCAAACCAGAATTATTCAGCATTTGCTCTTGTGGCTTCATTGGTACTTATACTCTGCTTCATTGGTACTTATTCTCTGCTTTTAAAAAGATAGCTTCATGAAACATTTTGGATTAGTAATGAGTTATATAGACACCACATGTGAAATACTGATTTTATTGGACAGTCAGCAACATCCTGTGCCCATTTATGAAATTTTGCTTTTGTGGTTCGGCTCTATTAATAGTAGGTTGCTGATGATAACAGAACGGCCCTTTCCCCAAAAAAATCTTCAGATGTCAGCTCCTGTAAGAAATCGGCATGCACAAACTCACTGCTGTGCCTTTTGAAATTATTCTTTTTGCTTTTACATACAAAGCATTTGTAAGAATTATTTATCAGTATTTTGTAAAAGTTGTGCTAGTGCGACCTGTGCATCACATATAATTTTTTCTTGTAAATAAATTTAATAGGATCATAGAATTATAAAATCATAGAATGACTTAAGTTGCAAGCAGTCTTAAAGATCATCTAGACCTTCCTGACATGTTCAGAGATGCCTTTCACTAGATCATCCAACTTGGTCTCAAACTCTTCCAGGGATGGAGCATCCACTCTGAGCTCTGAGCAACCTCTTCCTGTGCCTTACCAACTGCAGAGTAAAGAATTTCTTTCTAACATCTAATCTAAAACTACTCATTTTCAGTTTCACTTTATAATATTTTTTCTGAAAATCAATTATGAAATATATTTTATTTAAGCACCTTCAAAATCTAATTTTTTTTTCCACAATCTGCCAACACTAAGGGAATGAGATCTAGTAGGTGACATATGACGTTGAGACACCTTAAATGGGTTGGTATGTATTACTTTGAAAAAAAACAATTAAAACCTCATTGTCATAGTTTCCCATTTGCAGATAGAAGAAGAATATGCTGGTTCTGTGTGTTTAGAGAATACCTGATTAATACTCCAAATACAGGATGTTCTTAAGTCAAAGAAACTATGAGCTTGAAAATATTTTCTGCATTATTTAAAGGATAGCTTTGGGGTGAGGGTAACTCATAATTTTCACAGGTAAGTAAGATCCATGAATCAAAGATGCCAAAATCACAGGGGTCACAGGTAGTTAGAGATGTTGCCTCATGTGACTAAATATCCATTTTACTTCTCACTTTAGTTTAATATCTTTGGTAATTCAGTTATGAATAAATAACAAGGCAAAATGCAACTACAGTTGTATGATGCTGTTTAGGGAAAAATCAGCAAATCATCATTAGCTCACTGCTTCATGCTTCTTTAATATTTCAGGGTAGTATTTAGATGATTTAGATGATGACAATGAGAATATCTTTACAATTTTGATATGTCACAGAGAAAATGTTCGTTGCACAGAGATTTGTATCAGAATAACAAGTTTTGGTCAGAATAACAAGTTTTTTGTCAGTAGTACAGATTTGCGTGTAAAGAGACCAAAAAAAAGTAGAATCATAAAGAGTAATAAAGACTACAGTTGTGAAATGACATTGGCTATTTGCCAGGTGCCCACTAAAGCTACTCCCCTCCTCAACCTGACAAGGGAGGAAAAAAAAGAAAAAAAATAAGAGTCTTATGGGAAAAGGACCAGGAGAGATCACTCAACAATTACTATCCCAGGCAAAACAGAATTGACTTGGGAAAATTAGTTTAATTTATTGCCAATCAAATCAGAGTAGGACAGTGAGAAATAAAAAACAAATCTTAAAACACCTTCCACCCAACTCTTCCTTATTGTCAGGCTCAACATCACTCAGGATTTTCTCTACCTCCTTCCAACATAGTGATACAGGGGGATGGATAATAGGGGCTCTGGTCAATTCATCACACATTTTGCTGCTCCTTCCTCTGCTTTCTCTTCCTCCTCAGGGGGGAGTCCTTACACTCTTCACCTGCTCTCCAGGTGAAGAGACCCTGCGGGGTCTCTCCCACAAGAGGCAGTGCTCTATGAACTTCTGCAGTGAGTCTTTCCCATGGTTGCAGTTCTTTATGAACTGTTGTAGTGTGGGTCCCTTCAAAAGGGCACAGTCCTTCGTGCTCAAACTCTTCCAGAATGGGTATCCCTCTAGACTCTGCACTTTGGGGTACCCAAGAAAATCCCAAAGCCAAAACAAAAAACATAAGGATCTTTAACCTGCAAATTAATTTACTGTCTCATCCCTACACTCATGTTCAGCATATTTAATTGCAAATGATTTGCAGCTGCTCCTGGTTTGTAAGCTGTACACATATAAATCTAACACATCGAAAGAACTTCTAGAACCAGACATTTTATGAGTGAAGTTTTAAAGTTAAATGGGATAGGGTGAAAAAATAAATGTAGAAGATGGAGGTCATGAGTCCCATCCTGGTGTTTTAACCCTTACTAGTCTTGTATTTTGACCAAAACTCTCTATTACATGAATACTTGAGAAAAAAGTTTGAAGACTTCTGTGAGACTATATTTCCCTGAAATTTGCTCTTGCATTATAACTTTCTGCAAAGGTCTTCTTACTTAAATTCTTGACAGTAAAAGTAGACTTGGTGATTTTCTGGTTTTCAAACCTGATATAAACCGCATATTTATTATGCAAAGCTGATTTTTCTTCCTGTTTCAGCCCATAGATTTCGTTCAAATAAAAGTACAAAGCCATAAAAATTTCTAATATTTATTATGTTTTCCTGTTTCACTAAAATAAAAGTTGCCTTCAAAGCTAGACTCTGTGACTCTCAGCAGTCAGTTGAGAGAACAAAAATAAAAAAATAAAAATAAAAAAATTCAAACGATAAATAAACCAGGAAAATTAGATTTTATTTCCACTCTATATCCAAAGTAGACCTATGGAGAAAATATATGACTTAGTAACAACCAAAGAGCCCTGGAACCAAAGATGTCTAACACTGTTGTGTCTTGTTTAAAAAATCCAAAGCCATCATGTTCTGAAGAAGTAAAAATTTGTCAGACATTTTGTAACTGCATCTGGTTAGCAAATGAAAAAGATCCAAAACAGTGTATATGAGAGAGATTTCACAAGATGAGATCTCCATGTAAATATTGTTTTCCTTGTACAGGGTGGGAGGAGATAAAATCCAAAACAAAAACAACTGCCCATTTTCTGTTCTTGAAAGTAATGGGATGTATTCTTACATATTTTTTCACCTTCAGGAACAGAGAAGACACAAATGGGTGTACAGGTCACTAGGCAGGAAGGAGAATAGATTAAGTCACCCAAATACCTGGAATAAGCAATCAGTTTTCCTTATAGACATACTGATCCATTGAATTTTTCATATTTTTCTTTCTCATCTTTTATAATAGATTATTATACCTTGTTTGGTATCCATAAATGACAGTAGATATCCCATCATATCCTCCAGTGACACCATCTGGATATCACAGCGCAAGTTAGTGTTGTTGTGCGATCAATTTAGAAGATACTATTTATGGAACATGTAACACCATTTCCTGCAACACATGATGTATCTTTGGAGATCTGCTGCCTCAGTGTTGATCAGACCCAAACTTGCTTTCCTAATGAAATTTGACAAGGCCACAGATACATCTGCATTTGGGCAGGTTTTTGCTAAGTAAAAATTAAATGCACTGAAAACACATGCAAGGCTGTCAAGTAAAGTATGTACGTTTTGTATGTTGTTCTTTCCTATTAAATTTATACTATTTTCTGTGTATATATATTTGGAGAAAAAAAGGTACAAAGAGGTAGATAAGAGACAGTAAAAAGGTACAATAGTCTTTTGAGTTGTTTCAAAGGCAAAGTTTTTATGTAGCTAACTTTGATTATATGATTGCAATTTAATTATATTATAATTATGGCTATAATTGCTGTTTTGTATGTTTCATTAAAGCTGCATACATTAATTGCACCTAACTTCTGTTGATGAGCTTAACTAATAAAAGCAGATGTTTACAGCAGAGGAGCCTGGTTAGCCTTCTATTGCAAGGTGATGATCTTCAGGAAGCAGGCAGCAACTGAATATAATACTGGCAATTTTCAATTTCTCATTTATTCAGTTTGTAATTTTACACTATGCACATAAATATATATATATAAATAAGAATACATATTCATATTCATACATAAAGAATTTTTTAACTTAACTCTTAGTCTGTGGTATTAAAATAAGAATAAAATTGGGTCAACAGTTTACGTTTATATTTTAAATGGGGACAATGGTTGCATTCTTTGTTTTAATAAGAAAAGGTAAAAAACCCACTTCTTAGTCCCAAGAAATGCAATAGGGAAAATTTCAAGGGCATCTAATTTTGCCTGAGCGTTTATATTTCCAGTGAAATAAATTATTAGACACTGTATTTCCTAGCCCACAACTATAATTCAGGACGGATTTTTGTTAATCAGTTATGTATGACTTACATTAAACTGTGAAAAAAATATTCGATATACTCTTTTCATAAGATGAAAGTATTCAAAGTCTAGCTAGGGAACAGGTATATTTTAACTGATGGGCCTCATGAGCAGTAAAAATATTACTGTTGCATGCTGTCAGGGCCAAACTGGAATCCATGAAGCAGTTATGTCCTAAAAAAAATTGAATTTAGTGTATTTTTTAATGAATGTTAAAAATATGTAAACAATTCTAACTGTTAACTTTTATAATCTTGTTTCAGTCCCTGTTCATGCTTTAGTTTGGTGACACAACATGTTTTATTAAATGTATTTTCTTAGTACTTCAGATTTGTTGATGTTCTTATCTAAACACAATTCAGAATGTGCAACCCTTTCTCATCATGGTATGCATTTGCTTATCATATTGACTTTGACTAAGGCAATTTAAATAAGCAAAGATGAGCATGCTTTTTTTTTTTTTTTAATTATAAGACTGTAGAGTGACTGTCATGATTTTCTGTGTATTGCTATAAATACCAATGGAAGATGTCTCAGAGTACTTGGTCTGTTTGCTCATGAGTTGTCATTCACAATGATCAGCTGATCCCAGTATCTGCTCCTTTCAGAATTTTGCATCTGAATTACAACACTCCATTTTAAAGGGAACTTGAAAATGTTCATTTAATATGACATCCAGAGATTTCTTGCAATTTTCTATGAGGGAAACAATATTTTGATTCTTCTCCTTATTTGGAGCTAATGGCTATGAGGAAAACTCACAGTCAATATCTAAAACCAATATCTTCAAAGCTGTGGACCAGAGAGTCCACTCCATTTCTCCTCCTTCCTCTCAGAAGTTTCCCTGCCTACCCACTTATTGTCTAGGCACGACTGTTTCTGACCATTTCCTTAGATGAGGTGTAAAAGTAGGTTAAGTTGATACTAAATTAATCCACAAAACTCGGGGTGAATGAAGGAGTGTTTCTGTGGCAATAGAGCTGTGAAAAATCTTGGGCAACTGAAAAATCTGTTAGGTGAGTGAGTGTTTCTCTCTGTGTTGGGCAAGAGGTAAGACAAAGCATGGAAGAGAAGCTGATGATTTACATGTGCATTGTAGGGAAAAATCATACACACCTGAAAGAGAAACTGAAAGGGGAACTTTAAATTTCAGTAATGCACGATGATGGTATAATTTATTGTACTGGGAAGAGATTTAAAGCCCTTATATAGAACAGCCTGAATGTAGGAGGAGAAGACATCTGCCAAATACACTAGGAGGAATTCATCGTGTTGAAATCTTCCATATGTTTGTTTAAATGTGTTTGTATATACACTGTACATTTAAAGATATTACACAAGCGAAGTTAAATCAACACCAGGGATTTTGGAATTAGCCAAACACACAGAAAACAATACCCCAACCCTGTAAATTTAAAACACTGTAATAGCAAGGTGTGGACTATATGATCTAGAAAAGTTATTTTCTATTTTTTATTCCTCTGTGATATATTTGTAGCAAATTCAAACATAGATCATCCAGGAGATTTTATCTTAAATCTTTTTATTGTCCCACAAGTTTCTAAGCAACTTCCATTCCAGCTGAGCTTTGGCCACACAAACCTCCTTACAGTGATGGGCAGCATCTCTGTATTCCTCCCATGTCATTTGACCCTGCCTCCATTGGCCATATACCTTCTATTTTTCTGTTGTCTTAGTTTCAGAAGAAGATCCCTGTTCAGCCAAGCTGGCCTTCTGCCTTGTTTGCTTTTGACATTTTGGAATTGCCTCCTTCTTTGCCAACACAGCAACCTCTGTTGAAAATCTGAAAGATGACCCGTTATGTCATGGTCTAGCACTCTGGCCTTACTGAATCCCTGGACTGTGGAAAAGATAGGGTTTTTTCCTTGTGTTTTCAGAAGGTGATTAGCTTAGGAAACATGGAGAATCATATTTCCCTAGAAGGATGTAGCTTTTAAAGATCATCATGGCATAAAGATAGGAATTAAAAATTGCACTTAGTTGTCTGCTGGAATTTATTTCATTTATCTTTAGTTTGCCTTAACCAATAAAGAAACAATGCATTCATCTAAGCTTATTTAACTGGCAACTGATACCTACATTCCTTCCAGTACCTCTGTTTTGAACACAGATGTGAAGCCAGATAGAATAAATTGCTTTCTACTGTTTTCTGGAGGTGTTCACGTGTCTTTGTTAACTGGTTTTGTCAACGAGCAAGATGACAATCTGCATATTTAGCTTTTAAGTGATGTGAAATGACTACATTTTGTTTAGAAATCAATAACATAAAATTAGTTTTCTACGTCGCATAATTTTGTGGCTTGGTTTGTTTCCGGGCTCATACTCCCATTCCATGCTGCAGATGAAGTGCCTAGTTTTTAGGGACACACAAAGACTTCTCTGAGATGAAAATAAGGTCCAGCTGCAGAGGTACTAGGAGGTGTTCCTTATGGGTGGTATGGAAAGGCTTAAATCCCTTCCACCCTGTGCACACCTTTCAGTCTCAAACCCCTCACTGTTGTGAAGCTTGCTTAGACTGGTATTGTCTAATACCTGTCCCTTTGTCACTAAGCTGTAAAGAAAGTACATTGACTTCAACAGTGATATACTGTATGAATCATTTTAGGCCATTTCATCAAATATGATAACAATTAGTATGTATTATGGTTAGCAGCACAGGGAATATAGAGGAGATTTGGGCTCATTGTCTAGTTTCATTTAGTTCCTAGACTATTTAGTTAGGTACGTAATAAAGCTGTGAAGGACACTGCAGTTCCAGTAGAATTATGTGAACGAAGCTGAGTTCTGGGCATACCTTGCTGGAAATACTGGTGTAAAAATGGTTTTAATGTTTGACTTTCCCCAGGGAGAAGACAGACTTAGGAATTAAGTATCTCAAAATATAGTCCCCAAATGAAACAAAACACTAGAAACTTCATACTCCAGTCACATCCTAAATCCCGAAAGGCTGGCAGGTGATTTATGAATGGCTGGCAGAAAGTTTTGTGGACAACTTGGCTCCTAAGATACCTAAACTGCTAATGTGTTATGAAAAGAGGCTTGACCATTCTACAAGCTAGTTTCTGTACTAAATCTATGGATTGTTCTCTTAGTGTCTTCTTAGGCCATAGTTTTATCCTCATGGCTGAATGGTCCTGGGAAGGGCCTCCCTTAAATCTTATTTCAGGCAAATATATGCGTTTTAATTTATTCTCACTCTTAACAACATTTTTACACATCAGCAGTTATCTTGTGTTTAAATAGGTGGTTAACTGATATTAACTCTGATAATCCACTTATATTCTAAACTAAATGGATTTAATCTAGATTTAATTTAATCTAGATTTGGACAACGTCAATGTTTAATCCTTAGCTGCTTTTATAGTCAATGGAAAGAGATAGACACACTTGTAGCAAGTGAATTATGTTTTCACAATGTAGATGCATATAAATCAGATAAACCTAGCTGAAAGTGTTTCAATGGATTGGCAATATTTATGGGTCTTTTAGGTGAGACAATTTGTAAAAAGCCTAGTTTTCATGAAACATTTTTTTGCATCCAGACAACAATGATTTGGATAACTTGTGGTGAAAGTCAGAATTTTGACTCCTTTCTGGATGAAACTGCAACCCCTTTTAAAGACAAACTCCTCACTAGAGAAGTGGATTTTCATCACATAGTTTACTTAAATATAAATTACAATAATTTTCATTTTCTTTTTTCCATATTTTCATATTGCATGCTACCTATACACATCTGTCTGACTTGAGAGAGGAAGAGGGCTATGGAAGCCAAACCAGTGTTGGACATGGGTGAAATATTTTCACAGATGGATCTCAAAATTGAGCTGTATATTTCAGGCAAGTCTATTTTCCTGAGTCAAAGTATAGCATATATATAGTCATAATTTTGTCTGTTATTTATTCTCCTGTTCTAGGTATCTGTCGCTGTGAAGAACTTACATATTTCAATATTTTACCTGAAGTCTGCTTTGAGTGTTTTCAGAGGCTAAGTGAAAATGTGGATAAATTTGGTTTAGATATCCTTTTAAAATCTTGTATAATTTGCTCAGCAAGGCATATATTAATATTATCTCCATAATATGAACTGCAGTAATCAAGTGAGAGTTAGAAATGTTGATCTTTTATTTTATTCTTCAAGGTAAAAACTTTGATGAAACTGACATTTTAATAAAAAATCACTTTTTTAAACAAAACTTCCTTTTTTTCTCATGACTATTTCATTGTTCAAAGAAATCATACTTAAAAGGTTTCACTAAAATACAGCTTTGTGTATACGCAATTTGTTCCTATTTTGTACCATAAAGTCCTGTGATAGTTCACCAAAAGAGGATACAGGGTCACAATACAATGGAACAAATCAGATCACAGTGATGTTGATTGCAGACTGATGACTCCTTAATGTCCTCTGTACGAATGAACAGTATTAAGAAAATAAATTTGCTTGCCTTTATTATCTAGCATGACTAATATGAATCAGTTTAATGCATAACATTTTTAATCAAGCTACTTGTATAAAATATATGTGAAGATAGAAGCATGAAGGCATCAGACAGAGAGTATTCCTCTAGTTACTAATCCATGCTCAAGATCAGGTTATTCTTCATAAATAGGTTCCTTTGGTGCCCTTTCTCACTTAAAGATGTCTCTGTGGATGAGTCTTTATGTTACAATGTAAAATTCATTTGTTTGTGTGGAGAACCAGTTGAAATGTAAGACAACCATTTAAATGGAAGGCACAAATTTGAGGCCACAAGTCCCCTCAAAGCTTTGTGCCTGTATACGTTGTGTTGACAGCAATAAGAAAGCCATTCCATGTCTACCCTACCTTCCATGACAAAAATATATAGGGTTTTTTTTAAAAAAAAACTTTTTCAAGTGGCGATGATGGATTCTCACCGTCTTGTCTGTATTTCTTTCTGGCAGACTATCCCTCTTCTCCAGTAACAGTTGAATGACTACTTCCAAAATGTGAACAGATTTCACACTTGGAAAACATGATGAACAAGTTTACTGACAATATACACAAAATAGAGAGAGAGTAGTGCCTGCATTAAAATAAGGTTTGCAATTTGAGTTAAACCATGTTATTAAATACCTTAGAATCCTACAGGGGAGCGACTCAGGAAATTAAGAGGAATCTAGCCTATGGCAATAAAGCTTTATATTTGTTTTTTCCCACTCATATGGCAAACAGTTGCACTTGGCTTTAGGGAGAGACTTTATATTCACATTTAATAGTCCTTTAATAGATACTGTATTTGGTCGCTCTTCCTCCACTGGAAAGCTCCTATCCTTTCAAGCTAACTGATATGCACTCATTGCACTGTTTATTTCAAGTTCCATTTCACTGCTCTTACCATAATGGCTATTTAGGATTGTTATTGTGATTCATATTACATTACGAGCATCATATGCGATTAACTGTATGTGGCAGTATCCCTTCTTTACAAATAGATTTGAAATAAGCCATATGCCTATCTGATAATGAGTACAATTTCTCCATCATGTATATGATGCATTTTGAGTTGGATATTTCTAAATTAGATAAGAAGACCTTCAACTTTTATTTAATTTTATTGAAGTTTTATTTCATATATTTGTTTTTTTCTTTCCTCTCAGTCTTTCAGTTCCGGTCAGGAAAGACACAGTATAAATCTGACTGCAGCAAAAGTACAGGTATCAGCTATCCCTTATATCAGCTACCTAAAATTTGCATTTTTCACATTCCATCATAAAGTTTTGCTTTCCTAAGATTCTTTTTATTTTCTAGTTATGTTCAGAGAGAGAGTATAAAAGTAACTTATAAAAGGATCAAATTATGTTTCTCTGGTTTAGCACAAATAATTGCTTAACAAATGATGAAGAACTCACTAGATAGTAGACTACTTTGTACAAGTATTTGATACTAAGGTAAAAATTTGAATGGTAATTTTAATGAAAAATACAAAGAAAATTAGCAACTGCACACATTTATTTAATCTTGAAGATACAGCAACTAATGAAGATTTATTGGCTCTAATGTCAATATCCCTGGAGAATTACTACTAAGTACATAATAGATAAGCTTCTCTAAACACTTCCTTCCCATATTTCTTTATAATTCAAACCCCCAGGATTATTTTTAGTCCCTTAGAAAAATAAAATAAGACCAGTAACAATGGTACTAACAAATTGTGATCTGTCACAACAAGAGAGCAGGCAAGATCCAGGATATGTCATTCAATAGCAGGGGATTTGTTATATGAAAATGCCTGGATAGTTGTGGGAAATAGGTCAAAACCCACAGAACAAGGAAAGTTAAATGCTTTCAACTGCTTTATAGATTTCCCCTGGGGAAAACTCCTGACTCTCAGACATTAGATTAAATAAACCTTGAACATGCAAACTTATTAGAGCAATAATTAAGAGTTTTGGGAACTTATATTCTGCGAGAAACAAGTCTAAAGTAGAAGAAATTTGGCAGCTTAATGAGGAAACAATATTAAAAGCACAATCATAGACTACAAATACTGAAAGGATAGGAAGTTTAGAAAAAAACCCACAGCTTGGGTATTGACTCTATAAAGACTATAATTGCATGAAGGGAGTACATAGAACACAGAAAAAGGAGTCAAATTGTTAAGGACAAAATGTGTGGAAAAAATTGTAAAAGATCACGATGTAAAATAAGACACAACTGGCAAGAGTTATAAAGAACAACAGGAAGACATTCAGTAAGCAGGTTAGTATCAAGATGAAGATAAAGGGAAATAGTGAACAGAAGAAGGAAGAACTGATTATGATACCAAGAATGCTGAAGTGTTTAATGTTCTTTTTTAGCTTCAGATATTGCTAAAAAAGATTGTCTGAGATCAGACAGCTGACACATAATCAACAAGAAAGGGGTAAAGATTCAGTCTGGAGAAAGGAAAAGTATATTAAAGAGTTCTAATATAAGTTAGAAGTTTTATGTTGGATAGTCCAATTGAATTTTACTCAGAAAACTTTAAAGACTTGCTGAAACCATACAGAATTCATGAAAGGTTATGAAGTTTTGGAGAGCTGGGGAAAAAAGAAATTCACGGTTCCCATCTTCAAAAACATGAAAAACTAGGAATTGAGAATTATGTGTGAGTTAGCTTTAGTTCCTTTTGTAAAAAGCTGGAACAAATATTCAAACAATTTATAAGCACCTAGAGATAACGTAAGGGTAGACTAACTGCAAGCACAGATATCTTGGGAACAAAGCTTGTCAGAATAATCTAATTTCTTTTTTGTGATAGGATAAGAGTCTTACAGATAAAGGAGAAGAAATATATATATGTTAGATATTTTGAATTTACAAAATCTTTTGAAGCTGCTTTATGTGACACTTATAAGCAAAAGATAAGATTAAGAAGATTACTGTGCAAAATTATCAGATGTGTCCAAAAAGTCTTAAACATTGATTTGCTATCAAATCAAAAGGTAGTATTTGGGCAGGTTCTGCAGAAGTTTTCTCGTGTCTTGTATAGTTCTGGCTTTTCATGAATGATTTAAATGCAGAAATACAGAGGAAAATTTTCACAAATGCTCAGCTGGGGAAGTGATCAGAAGTTTAGGACGAGGTACAATGGGAACAGATGGAAACACTTGAAGTTCTATCTGAATATGAGAGAAAATTTGTTTATTGCAAAGGTGACATAGCACTGAACCAGGCTTCCAAGAAAGGTTGTGGATTTTCTTTCCCTGGAGATGCTGAAAAACCCCCTGGATTCAATCCTGTGCAGCCTGCTGTAGATTGCATACTGAGTATGTCATGATGTTCTACTGTCTTTAGTTATAGAAACAGAAGTTCTGTGCATACGGTATGTAAGTTAATCTTTCTGCACTGCTTGGCTCTAATAAGACTGCAGCTAGAGTTCTGGTCCAGCTCTGCACCCTGACTGAAGGTGAGGGTAAATCTGATGGACACAGAGCCTCAAGTCCAGCACAGTGAAACGAGAATGGACTTTAAAAGTATAAATTGCTGCTGTGTATTGTTTTCTTCAGTCAGAGAGCAACAAACAGAAAAAAAAAAAAGATTACAACTCTTTGAGGAAACATAATCACAAACCATAGATTTATTTGCTTTTATTGAAGAATCACATTCCCACCGCCAGCAAAATAAAAGTATACCAGTAGATAATTATACTACCCTTTTTACACACAAATCTCAGTTTGAAATTAAATGGGTCAAAATATTATTACTTAATCTTCCTAAATATTGTGTTCAGAAAATGCTATTCCATAAATTTTATGCTCATATCCAATTTTGTTCTTCTTGGGTATTTTATCTAAAATTCAGACAAGTCTTGGCAAGTTGCAGTTTCCTTTCACAAAGAGCTCCTATTAAAGAACAATGAATTAACCAGAGGATATTGTTTGGAAAAATGAACAGAACTCATCTAGATTTTCTAGATAAATATCTATTGGTGCTGTAGACAATGTACCTTCAGATCTAATCATGACAACACATCAGAAGCGGAGAACTGTTGGAAATTTTATAGGAGTGTCCTTATTGAGAGCTTGTCCTATTTGTGCAAGTCTCTCTTTTCTTGCAGTCTGAAAGCCTGCTCCCATTATCATGTAGGCAGAATGTCACCCAAATCATTTGAGATGACACATAGTCCGTGCTTCTGCCATGTAAAGTGTGATTCTCTCAGCTCGCACTCATGCTGGTGGAGCCAAGGAGTGACACAACTCTCATTCGCATTGAAAATTCATTTGCACGATTGACTTGACATTGAGCTCCTGATAGTCCACCAGAGCCATGGCATCATTGCTGACCCTGCGTTCACTCTCAGGAATCAGGTAAATCACCACCTGGCTGCATTGCTGTTCATCTTTCTTAGTGCCTCAATAAAGTTTTGTTTATAACCTGTTGTCAGGCTCCATCACTTTTCAGACATCATTAGAAAAAAAGATACTGATTGTTAGCTTTGCATAAGAATGCTTATCAAAAAAGTAAGATTATGTTCATGCATTAATATTCATATCTGGCATTATTATTAATTCTATTTGCCTTGTATATTATTATATGCCTGTACATGTAAAGAGAACTCAAGTTCAAAGACTATCCTTTGTCACAAAGCATAAATAACAACCACTAAAACCTCTGTGTTTTCAGCAGAAAAATAGGGCAAATAAAACATTTTTGAAAAAAATACACAATCATGACATTAAGTATCAAAACTGGTGTTGATATGTTTAATCTCAGTATCACCAGCATTTTAATGAGCAAAATATAGTAGTTTCTAGTGCCTTATTCCACAAGCATTTTTGAGAATGTTGTCATATGTGTTGTGATCACTCAACTTGCCAGGGATTAGTTTATAATATGAGAAAATACATGCATATGTATTATGAAAAATGACATTTATGTAAATATCAGGGAAATAATATGCAAGAAAGTATGCATACACATACTCCAAAACAAAAAAAAGTCTGCCTGGTGTCATGTGATCCAAATGAGTGGAAGATTTGATGTAACTTTCTTCTGTTTCGAAACAGAAAACACGTGAAACCAGTCAGCAAATTGCATGTTTCATGTAAGAAGAATTTTAATCATTTAGGGTTTTTTACAGAACTAATATATCCAGGGGAAAAAAAAAAAAAAAAGGAAACCATAAGTAAAAGGGAGATTGCTTTTTATAAATCAATTTAAGTGATTATACTAAACAGAAAACTGAAATTGACTATGTAAATAAAATCAAAAGTTTATATAGGCAAGTTAGGCTGAAAATACATTTCTATGGCTGAAATTCCTTGTGGAATAACTGAAACATATACTACACCATTGTACACAAAGTACTAGAGGAGCTATTGCTCTTCTACATGCTTTTTTCCATGGTGCTCCTCTTCAGCTCCACTTATCTGGAAGAGTTTTAGCACAAGTTAACAGTGAAGTTCATACGCCTAAGGAAGAAGTTAAAATTACAAGCATGGTGATGATGTATAGCCAAAGATATATTTCGTACTTGGGGGAAAAAAATACACAGGAAGACTTTTAACCCAGAACATGAGCAAAATGTGTCAAATGGAGATACATCAGCTCCCTACTAGATCCCATCTGAGGACAGTTAGTTACATATGAATAATTTCTTTTGAGCTAAAATTTCACTTCAGCAAGGTAAGATGACCTTAGCTTGAAAACTGTCTTTCAGTGCTGGAGAGTCCTGGAAACAGACATACTGGTCCCTCACTTCTCCAGGTCAGCTCCTTGATGAGCCTTTAAGCCATACTAGCTCTGGTTGCAGAAATTAATTTCACTGTGTATCCCTTTAGGCTCAGCTGACAAATGTAAATGTGTCAGCAGAAAAAATGCATGCAAAACCCCCTTCGAAATCATCTTTCTGTGCTCCTTTTGGTTTCAAGGATTATAAGTTAATGAATGCAGTCCAGATCTGTTTTAAAACATGTTATGTATCAGTTAAATTTCATTGAGACACAAATTTTGATTTTCCAGTGGGTAAATAAGAGGCTATGGGTAGGTATCACCACATAGATTATCAAGTTTTGTTTCATTTGTAAAGAATTATTTGCATTAAATCCTTTCTAGACATTTCCTTTTAAGAAACAGCATTCAGGTGATCATATAAAAAACTGGTGCTTGTCAGATCTTTTTTAGGGGGTTTGGAGTATTTATGTGAAGAAAGACTACAAAAGCCTCAGAACTGGCATGAGTAAGCATCAGAAACTGTGACACGTTTTTAAGGAAAAGGCCAATCATTTTCTCATTTTTGTTCATGTAGAAAAATAATTGTCACTTTTACCCTCTGAAGCAATTTCTTGCTTGTAGCTCATAACCTTCTCCTGTGGACCTGTCTGAAATATATTTCATCTATGAATGTAATCGAGGGGGAGCAAGATCCTTTAGTTTACACTTCATCTCACTGAGAGTCAGGTGTGAAGTGGAGTCAGAAGCTTTTGCTGTGAAGACGATTCTCCTGGGACAGTCTGAGAGAAATTCTCAAAGTATCAAGACCAGAGTAAGAAAATTGTGTTAAAGCAGAAGGAACAGCTTATCTGACACTGCTAGTTTGAAACCAGATGTTAGTCTGCCAGTGAGGTAGAGTTGAGCTTTAAGTGCAGACAGATTTTGAGAACATTTCTACTCCCTGTATCCCAAGATATTTTCCTCCAGGTCATACTCTGTTATACTTGGTGATTTATTTAATCAAAAAGTGTTACAATTTACTGTCATATTAAAAGATTTTATGAAAGCATCTCACCATATCACTATGACTAGGTGCACCTTTCAAGGGAAATGAATTGATGACTAATATACTCCTGCATCTTTTCTGACATTAATTTGTTAATTACTGTTATTTCTAGACATTTCCCCCTTTTTTCCTATTGTAAAAACTCCAATAGATTATTTGTTTTCCATTTCTGTTTTTTGCTGTTTTCATTTTGCACAGGAGATGTTAAATAGAAATTAGCTGCATCATTCTCAACTCTGTATATCTGTGTATGTCTGTGCATGTCTGAGCGTTCGTACATGTTTGTGCAGGTCTCGATTGTTGCTCCATCCTTGCAAAGAAACAGAAATTATCATTACTATTCCTATTTAAAACAAAACAACATTTATTTTTAGAGACCAAGGAATCTGTCTCATTGATGTCACGCAGCAGGCAGACAATAGTTCTGTTTTACATGACGCCAGTGTGATTGCACCTGCAAGAATAACGTCTGTTCTGGGAACCACAATATCACACATATATTAACAAATCACAGGGAGTTCAGAAAAGTGCAACAAAAAATGATTAAGTGCTCAAAATGAATGAAATGTAAAGAAATAATCACAACATTGCCAAGTAGTGAAAATGAGTATGACATGTAAAGGAAATAAGTCTCAACAGGAGCTTTTAAAAATGGTGTGAGCTAAAGGGAAGCTTGAGGAAAGAGTAGGTCCTCCTGGAAGAAGAACCTAAGGTTAAATCAGCAAATATGATATTACAGATATATACCTTATAATTTTGAATAAAAGGTAAGAAAGATACCATAAAAATTATTAGAGTGGAAGAGACACAGTAGGTCATCTACCTAAGCTGCTCATTAAAGCAGGGATACCTTTTGAATTTAGACTGTCCCATTAGATACATCAGATTTGAGAATTTCTAGCAGGGATATTTAATATATTCCATGATTCCAGTGCTTGACCACCATTACAATGAAGGATCTTTTTTTTCTATATATTTAATCAGAATTTCATTTGCCATAGCTTTTTTCTGTCTGTTGTGCCTGTCACTGAGCATATCTAGGAGAATCTGGATGTCTTCTCTCCAGTCAGCATAGGAACTCTATTGTTGTGTGTCCTATCTTCTGCTCATGGGGACTCCTTTGCACAGCACATTCTGAGCCTGTCCTGTCTCATGGGTTGACTCCAATACAGGAGCAAAACCTTACATTTGTTTTCACTGAGTTTCACTGGGTTTCTCGAGCTCCGCAATATATCAGTCCTACCCTTCAGTATCCTCCTCTTTTCTCCTGTTCATGTTGCTAATGCATCTTGTTCCCATGTGGTCTGGTCCCATGGATTTTTGTGTGTCAAACTTGCTGTAGCAATCACTAAGACATGCTCCATCATATTGTCTTCTGGCATCTTCTGAAGCACTTCTTCACCCTGTACTCTGCTACCAGGGACAGGGACTTGGATAATTTGAGGTAAAGAAAGTGCTGAGTAGATAAGATGCTGAATAGTTCAAGTTTTTTAATATCTATATATCTAGATACCTCTCACACTCACCAGCAGCCACATATTTGGCTTTACGCAATTTCTTTTTTTCTAATTACCTGTAGAATTATTTCTTGTTCCCTTTCACACCTCCTGCCATTTTCAGCATCGGCTGAACTTTGGTTTTATTAATTCGTGCTCTGGACACCTAGGCACTGTTTCTGTATTGCTCCTTAGTGGAGTATTCCCAACTCCACCCTGTACCCTCTTTTTGGGCTTGAGCTCATTCTGGATTTCTGCACTGAGTTACCTGGCCCTCTGCCACACATTCATGTTTATATTGGGATTGACCTCTCCTTGTGTTTTAAGGAGTTTTTCCAAGAAGAAAACTTGATCTCACCAGTTTCTTTACTGTTCAGATAAGTTTCCCATGGGATCCTGCCTATCAGTCCTCTGAAAAAAAGCTGAATTACATTCTTATCTTCATTACTGAAACTCAAGCTTGCTATTCTGTCACACTAAATGGATGAATAGAATTCATGTCATTGAGATTAAAGAGACCAGAGCACATGTATCCTTAATCCTTGGAACTATTCCACTGATTCTTTTCTTAATAAAAACTTTATATCAATCCAAATGGGTGTATCAGGGAATAAAATTTATAGTTGTGAAATAATAATAAAAATAAGTGACCTTGACCAGGGGAATTGAATATTGATTCTGATATTGATTCTGATTAAATCTTAGGTAATGGATGACACTTTTACTCAGTAATAGTCATTCAAATATCAAAAACAATTTAACCTATAAGCAAATAATACTATTGTCATTATCAACATTCACTGGATAGCATTAACTATTTTAGTATTATTATAAAATATTAGCTAAAGTACTACAATGTTTTTTTATAATGTATTCAAATTTAGACATCTACATAATAGAATTTCAGAAAAACTGGAGTTAGAAGGCATTGAGAGGTCATCTGGTCCTTTTCCCTGCCCTAAGGCAGAATCAGTTCTCACTATGATTCTGCATAGACATTTTTCCACTTCTTTTGAAGATTTCTATGACAGAGATTCCCACTACAACCTATGACTGTAATTCACTAGCTTACCTTTTCATGTTTCCCCGGTGTCTATACTGAATTTTCTATGTTGATTTTGAAACTCATTAATTCTTGTCTGATACATCAAGATTACAGAGGACAATTTCACATCCTTCTCTGTGGCTATGGGAACCAGTCTCTCTTAACTCCACCCAATGTCATTTAAATGCATTTCCCTTATTTTCTTAAGACAATGTCATGTGCAAAGAGTAGTAAATATGTTAGAACAAAGGAAATTATATCACAAATAATTCCCTTTCTATTTATCTTTGTGTAGAAAGATTAGATGATTTAGGCTGGCTTTACCCTGCCTATTCTTCATAGAGCTGCATTTTGCATGCTGTATATTCAATTCTTGTCTCTTATGTACTTGCAAATACATTGTTTTATAAATTACTGATGAATTTTTCAGAAAGTTATAGCCAGGGTAACTTACCTATACTTTATAAATTTCTTTTCTTTAGTTGCCTCACTTCCTTCTTGGTGTTTTTTTTTTGTTGTTGTGGTTTTTTTTGTTTGTTTGTGGGGTTTTGTTTTGTTTTGTTTTGTTTTGTTTTGTTTTAAGTAGATGTTAAACTTCCTTTATCTATAACTCCAGAAAAGTTACTGCCAACAGTTTGCTCATACTGAGTCAACAGAAGTCATCCAGTTAATTTGTGAATAACTATATATATATATATCATTAATTAAATATTACCCATGCATATCAAACTAATAATATACTGATTATATTTTTGGTCATATTACTAAATCATACATCAAAACCGAGACAATCTTTCTGGTGGTCATTATAGTTACAAATGAAGAATGAGAAAGTGGTACTCTGTCAATAAGTTATCATCAACAAAAATTTCTGACTGGTCTTCTATGAGTTATATAGAAAATGAGACGTAGTAGACAACACCCTCAGCTGTATTAAACAAAATCAAACAAACTTAAGCCCAGAAGCAAAAATACAAGCAGGCATAACATTATAGGAAATAACGTAGCCAATAAAAAACCACTCTGAAACTCTTAATTTTTCACAGCACTATTCAGACTATACACAGACTCAGACCTGGTGTTCAGTCTGTGTTGCATAAAATCTGAAAAACTGTACTCATACAAAAATTATTACTGTGCCGTGCCTGTGCTTGGGGGGAGTGTTCCTTTCACTTCCTAGGGGAAAGTTTTTGATGTCTCATGAGCCACCATCAGTCACAACTGTTGGATTCATTCTGCACACTGGAGACAGTACAGACAGCATATGGTGAAACTACTTTGGCTCTAACTGCAGTAATGCAACTGAGCTTGGCTCTGGGCAGCAAGTATTACAGAACTGAAAGGAAGGGAAAATTTAGGTAAAAAAAAAAAGTTATCAAAAGAATAGCAAGCAATTAAATGAAGAAATAACTTCATTGCCTTGTAATAGTAAAATACTTTTCATCGTTTAATGCATGATGACCACTTGAAAGATACCCTGTCTTTCAAGTCCAAGTGTTACAAATTCATCCGCTTAAGTTTCTGAGAAAAGTTATGGTTTCTGTTGGGATAGAGTTAATTTTCTTCCCAGTGGCTGGTATGGGGCTGTGTTTTGGATTTGGGCTGAACACAACGTTGATAATACAGAGATGTTTTTGTGATTATGAGCAGGTCTTACACAGAGTCAAGGCCTTTTCTGCTTTTTGGACTGCTAGACCTCCAAGGAAGTTCAGGGTGTGTTAGAGGCTGGGAGGAGACAGGCAGGACAGGTGACTCCAACTGGCTAAAGGGATTTTTCAGACTGTCATGCTCAGTATATAAAGTGGGAGGAGAAGAATGAAGGGGAGGACATTTGGGATGATGGTGTTTGTCTTCCCAAGTAATCATTACATGTTATGGGACCCTGGTCTCCTGGAGATAGATGAACATCTGCCAGCACATGGGAAGCAGTGATTTAATTCCTTCATTTCCTTTGCTTGTGTGTCCAACTTTTGCTTTCCTATGAAAATATCTTTATCTCAACCTACAGTTTTTCTAGCTTTTACCCTTCCAGTTTTCTCCCACTGGTGGGGTGTGAGTGAGTGGCTGTGTGGTGATTGGTTGCTGGATGATGTTAAGCCACAATGTGTATTACTCAGTTCTTTCCTTGAGATGAATTTTTGGCAAACCACAATCTTTCAAAGCCATTGTTAATAGAGTTTGAAGACATCATCATCTCTAAAAGACACAATTTTTTTTTATACTAAAAGATTAATTTTAGTTCTATAATTAGAATCTGTAATCTGAGTAGAAACCGTTGGCATATACAAGCTCCAATTAAATTATGCATAACAAAAGGGTTTGGTTTAGTTCTCATATTAATGAGTTGTGCATAGTCAAAAATAACAATCATATGTAAAGATCAACATGTTATATTCACCATAAGCCTGTTTATATGCATAAAAAATCTTGTGCTCAAACCTTTTCAGATTTTTAAAATAATTTTGAATTATGCACAAAAAATGAATAAACTAAGTAGTGGAATGAATGCTGTCTAGAATGGACCTTTTAGACAATCATCCAATAAAAAGCTCAGAGGACAATAGAGTGAATAATAGCCCACTTGTGTTTTGGTTTGGTTTTTTTGGTGGTTTTTTTTTGGTTGTTTTTTTTTTTTCTTTCTTTTTT
>VYXD01013450.1:38703-54729 GCA_013397195.1 Hylia prasina | reverse complement strand
TTTTTTTTTTTTTTTTCTTTTTTTCTGCTTCTCCTCTATATACAAGATTCTGCAGCTTTCGTGACTGTCAGTTTGGCAACTTTCAGATGTACTAAATTAATTTAAACTCTGACAATCAGTGAAGAAATGAAATAGCACTGAACAATAGCAGCACTCTGTGATGTTTACAAATACATTTACAGGAGGTTGTTCCTCCTGTGAACCCATTGTACATGCCAATTTGTTGCAATCTTCATTATAATGAAAAAGCATGGGTAACAATGAACTGCAAACCTTATTTAGAAAATTCATAACTTACAAACATCAGAAGACAACTGGGGTCATCTCTAAAGCAGATTTTCTAGTTGTCAATGAGTATTTTGCTGCTTTCATTAAATGGACTTTAAAAGGTTTTTAATTGCATTTCTTATTTTGGCTAACAACATGATTCTGATAATGTTATATTTGCAGCTATTAAGCTCCAAAGAGCATTATTTAGGCCCAGGAAAAATTGCCTAACAGTGCTATTGGAGGTCTAGACTAAGTGATCTTTCTAAAACTGTATAACAGATTTCTTTTGAAATTTTGCTAAAATTTGCTCTCTTCTGTTCACACTTACCTTGATATTAAGTGAGTATGAATACTATCTCCTCTGAGTTTAAAAAGCATACGGTACAGAAGAGACACAATGTGGGAAAAAAATGCTCAAGTCGGATGGAAAATGCCAGTTGGTGTGCATGAAATTTGTGCTTATTAAACACACACTTTTGCTAGTACTGAAAAATTTATACATTGCTCAAGCCTAGGAAGAATTAATTCCCTGTTCTGAGTAGTGCAATCGAATATTAGCTGAATATACTGGAAAACAGTTAATGTCATAGTCCCCAATGTATGCATGCAAACTTTCAAGATTGCTCCAATTTTAGACACAGACCTAAGTTCCACTTTTCTGGAAATAGTGTACTGCAAACATGGGAAATTTTTCTCTAGAGAGATAATGTTTTTATATGTCTTATGTTTCTGTGTTCTTTTCCCTTGCTAATGCAAATTAAGTAAATATCTTCCATGGGTCAAGGGTACCGCTAATTCATTTGGGAGTTCTCAGGAGTGTGTTTTAAGGTGATATAATTAAAGAGAGGAGGATCTCTTTTCTATATAAGCATATGAAAAGATAATAATAGCTCTACTTGCTACTCAGTTTTTATCTGGCTTTAATATTCTGAATCTTGATAATTCATGTTGTCATAAACATAATATATAAACCAAGGGTCAAGCCAAAGTCCGTGGTATTATACTGAAAAGGGATTTGGTTCATACAGAAAGCCTTTTCCAATGTTTGTCTACAAGAAAATGCCATGATAACTCTGAGTCTTTGTATGTGGTTGCCTCTAAGTATTTGTGGGTGATTGTACAGAGAAGTAAAGGGCTTAAATAGTATGTGTGAATCTTCATTGGATTAGAATGCAAAATATATAGGGCATAATTAAGAGAACCTAAAGAAAATGAAAAATTGCTTTAAAATGTTTTATATTGCTCCAGTTTGGTTTTGGTTTTTGTGTTCTGTTTTCTGTTTTTTTAAACTGTTGTGTTGTTGTCTACTACTTGAGAAAAACTTTTAAGAATGTAATAGATGATAAATCTATCAGTGCATCTTTGAAAGCATAATAATTTAAATAAAACTCATATTTTGTCTCCAAGATTCAAAAAATAGTTTATATTTTTAAGAGGAAGGCCTAAGAAACTTTTTAAACCACTGCCAAATAATACACAAATTTTGATAAAGTTCTACTGGTATAGAAATTTTGCTCTAATGTTGGATGGATTAATGTTTGTCAAAGAGTTGTGTTTTGACTCATTGCTATGATTGAATTAATTCACTGATGAAAATTAAGAAAACTCAATTCTTACTGGCACATAGAAAAGAAATCTATTCCTTTTCATAAAAGGAAACTAGTTTCCTGATTTTTTCTTTAGAAAACTCTATAAGTAATCGGATTAAAATTATATTTTGCCCTAAAATTTCTCTGTTTATCCTCCTTTCTCTGAGAAGTTGACTCAAAATTGTCACAAGAAATTTTTGAACTGACAATAGGGAATAATTTTCTGGATTAAATACTTTTAACTTTAGTTTATGATAAATCACCTCATTAGGTACATTGAAGTGATGAATCTATAGCAAAACCTGTCCAAGATATGGATATTGTTGTCTAACACATTCTGGAAATTGCCGTCTGGCACCATTTTAAAATTAAACTTTCATCTAAGTTCTTCATCATAGGTAGTCTGGACTGACTTGGAGAAGTCAGTCATCATCCAGTTTTCTATCTCTGTTTTTTCAGCATTTAAGGTATGCTTTAGCCATAGGAAAAGCCTAGCTCTATATGTATAGCAGTTATTTCCACTCACTGAAATGAGAAAAAACAGAACCAGAACTCTTTCTGATGAGTTCTTTTCTGAGAAGAAATAAATAAGTCAAAAATATCTATATAAGCCATCACACCTATACCTCAAGTAAATTGGTATTTTGAAAATATTATAATTTTTTTGTTGTTTTAAATCAATAGAAAAGTGTTTCTATTGTTGAAAACGAGTTCATTTTCCTCATAGTCATCCTAATGGTTTTGTGCTCTGCATTGGTAGCTGGAAAGGTGTTGATAACACTCCAGTGCTCTGGCTCCTGTTGACCAGGGCTGGTACAGCATCAACAAGAATGTTGTCCCCCCAGCATTCTACCCTCACCAGTAGGCTGGAGGTGGGCAAGATCTTGGGAGGGGGGGGACATAGCCAGGATAGCTGACCCAAACTGACCAGAGGGATATTCCATATGATGCCTACTCTTCAAGACAAACTAAGAGAAATGAGGAGTTGTGGCATTTGTTATTATGGTTTTTCTTACAGACCAACCATTACAAACACTGAAACCCTGCCTCCTGAGCTGGACCTTATCTGCTTTTGCTTTACCTTGCTTCCTCATGCTCCCTTTGCTCTTGCTTTTATTTTGATCCATGGGGATTTTTCTCTCTTATTTTCTCTGCCCTCCCACCCCTGCCCTGCTTAGAAGAGGAGTAATAGAGAGGCTCTGATGGCACCTAGTATCTGAGCAAGGCTAACCAACCACAAAAAAAGGTTTTAGAGCAAAATTACACACAGTGGCTTATCATACCTAGGTTGTAAACAAAACTAAAGCAAAAATCCATCAAACCCTGCAGAGCTGTTTTGACAGCTGAGGCTTGAAAAAGTGCAAAACATAAACAGATACACTTTGCTTTTCATTTTCATACCAGGGCAGTTTGCATTCAATTATTTTTTAAATATTTCACGCAAGTCAGAAAAAGATATTGATCATCTTTAACTGATGACATGACCATAAAGTCATCAACAAATATCGGCGTCTAATTCTGAAATACATGCAGATGTCTAAGATAATGGATTATAGTGCAGCAGCAATGATAGATAAGATTTTTTTATGTGTTTATTTAGATGTTAGAAAGCAATTTCTTCCTATCTCATTTTGGTGCAAGTTTGAAAGTTTAGACATCATTAATAAAATTTTATTCCCAACTTATCTAGTGAATTTAAAGGTTTCACCAAGATTGAAATGATTTTCCCTGGATCTCAGTATATGGATATCTTATAAACTTCATATGGCTCTGGTCCTGGAACTTTAAAATAGCCTAATTCTACACAACTATTCTCCCTCTCAGTAAACACAAACCATTGTGATTTTTAACAATACAAAAAAAAAAACAAAAACAAAAAAACCAAACAAAACAAAACCAAAAAAACAACAAAACACAAACTTCTCTATCTAAACAGCATTTTTCCAAATCTAAGTGTGAATTTTCTTACCTGTATTTTACCCTAAAATTCATATGGTCTTTAATCAAATTTTAGGCCATCTACAATGATATTTTACTCCTGCTGCTTACTGTAGTTGGTCAGGAAGGTTAAAGAACTGTCATTACAAGAAAAGAAAGTTCTGTATTTATTAGCATTTTATGCTGAAGATTTTAATGCTAATGCTCAACCCAGCATATTTCCAGCAAAGTTTCAGTGGCTCAAAACTCCCATTTTTACTCCTGTAAAGGTTATGGGAAATTTCTAAAAAAGGTGCTTTTGAGCGTCCTGACAAGTAGAAACAAGACCAGTAGAAAAGAAAAGTAGAAAAACCACTATCTTTACGAAGGGTCTCCTTAGGAATACATCATAAAACATAATTTGGTCTGACTGACTTAGCAGGGAATTCTCACCAAATCTCCATGCTTGACAACATCAGCAATGGTCCCTTTGGACTCGTGTTCATTCTTCTGGAAGAATATAGTATGTTGCACAGGCCAATCACACAGCCACGGCTTCTTGTCCATGTCAGTGATGATCTGACTGAAAGTGGGTGACATATTGTGCATCCATGGGGACAGAAGAATTCTCACACAGGGGTTGCTGATAACCTTTCCTAGGAGTTTCTCTATTAAAAAAAAACAACAAAACAAACAAATATAATGGGATTATATTGATTAGGTTAATGACAGAGCTCATGAGATGCAACCTCCTTTAGGAGGTCATTCAGTAGGAGTAGTGTACTGCTTAGCTAAAATTATTCAGCAATCTAGAATTAGCAGGAACTTTTTCTCTTTTTCATTCTTTTTTTTCTTTGCTTCCTTTTTTTTTCATTACAGCATACGCACAAACCTGTGTGATGGAGCTGATGACTGATGATGATGATAATAATGATAATGGTTGCTTGATTTTTTTCTTATGCTGCTATTCACAAATCCTGTGTGCTGAAGGCATACAGTATGCACTGAGATCATCAGGAATTTCTGAGATGCACAATTCCTTTTTTTCATCTGAAAATAACTTTCACCTTCATTTCTGATTCTAGCTCCATCCTGTAGAGAAGTTTAAATAAGAAAGATTTCATGTCTGGGGTTATTTTTAAAACAAGGCTTGTGAAACAAGGGAAAACTCTTCTATATATTGTATATCCCTGTATTAATCTACGTCATTACTGATGAATCAAAAGAATTCTAACAAGAGAGTAATTATGTTCTGCATATTACAGCAGGATCTACATATGGTTTCCATAATGGGACAGTATAAAATGCAGCAGTTTCCCAGAAAATAAACAAAAAAAAAATACACATTAAATATTGCTTTTATCACTGATACTCTGTGAGGCACAGCACTGAGCATTCTGAATCCCAAACTCTAGGGTTAGGATCAGAGATCTAACTCTTGTCTCTCATAAACCCTGTTTATGAACACAGGAACCTGCAGAGGTATTGATTTTTAAAACGTGCATCAGATTCCACAATCAACCACAACTGGTTGATTGGTCATGGGTCTCTAGTACACAGATTCTCTACTTGCACCTAAGGTACTTATTTTTCATTTCAGTCTTTAATCATAGACAATAAAGGACAAAAAATACAAGAGTACTGTGTATCTACCAAGTAATCATGTATCATAAAATATTGTAAGTTAAAATAGAATGTTGGGTTGGCCTTGCAATGAAGAACAGCAGAGGAGACATAGGGTCATTCTCTTTTCACACAAAAAGGGAAATGAACTTCAGGTCATTCCTACTTTATTGGCCAGTAGCTGTTATCCTAGAGGTGTTTTGCTTGAGAGATTTTATCAACAATACTTTGTTATTATTACTGGGCAATCCAGAGAACCACATTACCATTGGCCTCAGAGGAATTTTTCCACATGTCATCCCAGCCGGAGGCTAAATAGCTATAAGAGAAGTTATAGAGGAAAGCTAATTAAAAAAGGGAAAGGACGATGGACTTGAGTATAAAAATAATAATAAAAAAATCTATTATTTTCCTAGTAATGGTATATGTCCTTGTATATATTTCTACCTTCTTTCCTCTGATGCCCTATGACATTCTCACATTTTGAGTTACATTGCCTTTTCAATCAGACATCAGCTCGGAGGAATATTATGTCATCAATTTTTTTAAAGACCTTCTTCATGAAGGTCATTACTGTAAGTTAAAAAATTGGAGACAAATAGTATATGTATGTATTAAGGATGCCCAGGTGTCATAAACTATAGGATTCAATATATATGTGACTAGAATCTATCCTGTTTAGATATGGCAGATAGGGTGTTACATGAAAGTTTGTGTCTTCATAGAAGGTCTTTCACCTATCTTCTTTACCTGAAAATTAAATTGTGGATAAAAGTGATTGATTGATTTTAGGTTTTTTTAGGAGGTCTTTTAGGGTTTATAATTTGTTGGTTTGGTTTGGGGGTATTTTTGTTTGTTTGTAGGGTGGGGATTTTTTTGTTTGTTTGTTTGTTTGTTTTCCTTTCGTTTTTTTTTGCTTTATAATTTAGTTTTTGGTGGATTTTTTTTTTTTTTAAGCAGTGGATATCACTATATATTTCAGCAGTTTTTCAGTAACTTTTAGTAGATTCCTTTATCACAGAGGACTTGCCAGGATTCCACAACCATTTCAAACATAGCTTACATTTTCTGATAAGCTTACACAGTTTGATTCTCTTGGATGCAATTATCTTAAATATATGCAGTTCAGGAAACCACAGAATTAATGATCAATCTTTATATATAAATAACAAAAAAAAATCACTTTTAGGACACAATTCATTTGACTTGTACTACAAGTTTATGTCTAGATAGGTTATTTTTTTCCCTGAGAATGAGTGCTTACTGCCATTCATTAATTAATATGGGTTAAATTGTTTTGGGGTACTTTGAGGAACTGAATTGATGATTTCAGTGTTGTAGATGTCTATATCTGATCACGTGTGCCCAATTCTTGAAGACTAAATAATTTCAACATATTATTTTCTCAGGGGGAAAAGAGGAGAACATAAAGAAAAGTGCATGTACTTTCCTGTGATTTTTAGGTACATAGATCTTCAAAACTTGTATCGTCTACCTTTGCTCATGCTTTTAAAAGTATTTTTTTTCACCTATAAGCCGCTCAAATTGGAAGTAATTTCCAAAGTTCTGTATAGTGCAGAACCTGTCACTTACGAACAGGGCTTAGTACAGCTGTTAAGACACTGCTGTGATGCACTGAACATTAACTTGGTGGGCTGTACAAAATGGTGAATCCCTGTTGCCTTTAGAACTTGCTCCTCTGATGGCTGCTGGAGAAATCTATATACCTTGAGGGTGAGACAATTATTTTAATTTATTTTTTTTGAATAGTGGTTAATAATGGTTTTTTGGTTAACTAGACTTTGTTCAAATAACTGTTAGTGAGTTTGCTAATGATACATCTAAAAGACATTTCTAGCAGAAAGGAACACTTGTCTTATTTGCAGTTAATAGTGAGAGTGGCATATGTGGTTTATACATTTTATTTTTTTTTAAAGCAAACTGTTTAGTTGATCTGAAAATCTGTACTATAAAAGTGAATAAAGTAACGTTTTCAATTTTCTTAAAATTCTCTTATTCATTTGCTGTCTGCTATGATAAAACTCAAGGTAGTAGATGCTTAATAAAATGACTGGCAGGCAATATAATGCAAGTTGTTAGTAGCTGTGCTAGTTCTGTAGCACACACTTCAGTTCAGCCTAAACCCTATATCTGTGGAGAATGATAATTAAAGAAGAATAAATATGGGATATTTAAAAGGCTAGTTCATTGTCATTGAAGAGACATATTGCTGTATATTATTTATTTTTAATTCTTTCCTTTTCCCAGAAGTTCCTCCTCTCTTTCTGTGTAAAATTCATTGTGTTAAGTGTGAAATGCTAGGATGTGATTAATTTCCTGTAGTTTAAACTATGATGTTTGCCTCCATTTCTCACCTGTCTGTAAGCTTACATTTAAATGAGACATTTGTAATTTATACCTTTTACTTTGTAAATAAGTCCTTCTGCTGCTGTAACTACATATGTATGTGATATTTTTAAAAGACAGAAAAGCCATTCCAAAAAATGAATGAGAACATGAAAACACCTCTTCTGTTTACTGATTTCTTTCCCAAATGAAGATAAAATTATAAGTTTTATAGCATAATACTTTTCTTTAAAACTTAATTAAAACTCAAAGATTTGGTAAGAGTTATGCCAGTGGCCAGGGAAGTAGCATGTTTCTAAGGTAAAACACAATTCCATGTAAATGTTTCTGTGTGTATATACATGTGTCTTTGTGTGTATAGATAACTGGTGAAAATGCCTCTCCCTGTGGACAGTTAGATCACTTGGATATGGACTATTAGGCTCTGAAAATATATAGAAAATAATTTTCTTTTTTCTTTTTTTTTTAATCCTTTTTATTATTAAGAAATAAATAATTATCTAATAAAGATTGTTCTTCCACAAATAAACCTTGTGAAAACTTCAGTGGTTTTGTGAAAAACCTGTATTGAGATTTAAACATTATTTCTCAACCACTTTACTTTGATAGAAGATCACTTCAAAACTAAAGGAACTAGTCTCATACAAATACCAGATGACTCTTGTATCTTAGCTAAAACCAGAGGTGAATGAGATATCTTTTGTACTTACAAGGTACTGACATCTCAGTGCTGAGAAGAGAACAGATCTAACCATTTCTTATTTCTGTTCCCTGTTGGGCCATTGCTCTATTTTCCCATAGTTGACCTTCCTATGAACTAATCAGGAGAAGTAAGTGGAAGACAAAAAATGATAGCTGCATCTGTACGCCTTTGGACAATTTCCTTCAAACAGTCCACATTTCTATACCCCATTAAAAAAAAAAAAAAAAAAAAAAAAAAAAAAAAAAAAAAAAAAAAAAAGGTGGAGGAGGGTGAGTTTTTGCTATGCAATCTCATAAAAAGTACACTGAGATCACACTGGATCGTGGAGTTATAAAACTATACTGTACCATTTTGTTGATGGATCTGTGTGCAATTTTCAGAAACAATTTAGTATCACATCTGTAATCTATATGTGTATATTTAGAGAGAGAAAACTGAGCTTTATTTTCTCTCTTAAGAAAAGAATGTTTCTAAACCTGACTTTTCTAGTGATGTGAAATTTTGAACTCTATTAAAAAAGAACTTTTTGAAATAAGTATTTTTGTTTAATGTCCATAACTTTTTCAGGCTGCTTTGATGAATTTCTCAGTGTGGTAAACACTCAGACGCATTTATGATGCCCAGAGTGATACCATCATGTAGCTCATACCAATCAAATATTATTTAAGGTATAATAAATCAGAACAAAATTACCTGTCTGGTATTCAAAGGTTATGAGCAATAGAATTGTAGTACAAAGTCTTTGAGAAAAGGATAAAATCAATGCTGCAATCATGCTGTAATTATCCAGTTCTAGACTTCTTATATATGAAAAATGGGTTATAACAGTTTAATGAAACAGTGATAATAATTGTAAGCTCATATATTCAGATTTGACTTTTCTAGGAGGGCAAAGGAACAAAATTAACAAGTGATGAGGGGCTACCTTATGTTAGCAGGAGAAAAGATCTGTCACGATGCCTAAATCCATATGATGTAATCAGAATAAAAACATCTGTATGCAAAGTATAGTAAAAATGACTCAATTATTTTCTTTCTTCATGACATCTTGACAGTTATTAGTAGCATTTAAACATAGGCAACTGACATGGGAATTTCTGATCAGAACCAGTTACCTTCAATAAAGTTTCTGGTCTGGATCACCCTTCAGAAGAGTTTCTTCCTTCTTCCAACACTGTTTCTCCTTCTCTCTTTCTCTTTGTCCTTTCTTATTTTTTCTCTTTTTCTTCCTCTGCCCCTCTCCCACTTCCTCCCTAGGTAATATAAAACACTAAGAGGACTTCTAAATTACTTTTACAGTAGCATATTTTTACTATTCCCATTTTAAACCAAAATTAGAATCTGTATGTTTACATTAATAGCACTAATTAGAGTAAAATACTTCACAAGACAAATATGTATTCTTCATGCAAATAAAAGAGTTAAGTACCTCTGATTACCATAACATAATCAGAGAAAATTTAGCTCACTCTCTCCAGCACACAGTATCTTTTTGATGAATCATGAGTCTCTTTGGTTATGTGGAGAGCTGGACCAAAACCAAACAAAATGATGATGGCTCATTTTTTTTCTATTTCCCTGAAGTTTAAGATAGGGCAAAATTCATTACTCCAAAATATTCTAATTTGTACCTTTATCTGAAATATGTAAACTAATATCCATGAAGAAGAACCTGTAAATTAGTTCATCAGAAAATTTTTTCATCAGAAATCTAGAAATCAATTATGTGGGAACTCCCAAAAACAATTTTTGAAGTCATAAAAGCCCTTAAATGTATGTAAATTTATTGTAAATACTTTCTGGTTGATCTTGCAGTCTTTTGTCAGGCAAAATTTTCCTTGATGCCAATGGGAGTTTTGCCATTTTCAGAATTTCAAAGATGAAATCTTCTACAAACAACTTACTGGTCTAAAACATTACCTTTTATTATCTCCATGAGAATTATATTCCTTATAAACTTCATACTAGCAAATAAATTTGTTCTTGACTTGTGGCTCTGAGAAAAGTAATGTAAATATAAGATCATATCTAAATCTTATTTTTATAAGTAAGGAACCAAGTGCAATTTTTGTGCCTTGTTGATTTGCAGTCTGTCACATGCCTGCTTAGTTGTCTGCCAGTATGTGGGTGCATTTGATTCTGTGGGAACAATGGCTCTGTACATATCTGGTTGGGAATATGGAACATCATGAAGGTAACTTAGATTCTTTAACTTCTTAATACAATGAACAATTTTCTTTGTATTAGGATAATACAACTTCTATGAAGTCTCTAGCCAGCCCTGTATGATGCACACAGAGACGGTCACAAGGATTTTTCTCTCCTATGAAGACAGGCTGAGAGAGTTGGGGCTGCTCAAAAAAGGCTTTGGGGACACCTTTTAGCAGTACTTAGAGGAGGCTATAAAGAGGCTGGAGAGCATGTAGTGATATGACAGGGGGAATGGCCTTAAGTTAAACAGGATAAGGTTTAGACTGGTTATTACGAAGAAATGCTTAACTCTAACAGTGGTGAGACACTGGAATGTTGGTCAGAAAGGTTGTGTCTTCCCTGTTCCTGGCAGTGTTTAAGATTAGGCTGGGTGGGGCTTTGACTAACCTGATCTAGCAGATGATGTCCCTTCAGGAGGCAGCTTAGAAATACATGATCCTTAAGGTCCCTTCTGAACTAAACCATTCTGTGACTTTTTTTTTCATATAAAAACTTGCCAAAAACCTTGTCCTAAGCAGTGTCTTCAAACCAACGAGGCATAGAAAAACAATCATTGTCCTACTATTTTGTATTCAGCTTAGATTTTTTCTTTTTTTTCTTTTTTTTAGTTCAGTGTTAGTAGAGCTAGGCTTGTTAAACAAGGCATTAAACTAGGCAAAAAGCTTGTCAATGTAGTGTATAATGATAAACATTTGAAGTACTCACAGTAACCATCCTATTGCACAGCAATCTCCCTGTACCTCATTTCCTAGTCACTTCAAATAGCATCGCGCAGGATACTTCTCCACAAAACCTCGTTTCCCAGTGCTGTGTAGCTGCTGTGAAATGAGCCACTTCCCCTCGAAAATGAGTGGAAGGTTGTCAGAATGCAATACCTACCAGTGCTGTACATACCATAATAAAAAAGGCAATGCTGTTATCGCAACCCAGGCTTTACAGACAGCAAAAGTATAACCTTCTGAACTGTGTTCTGGTAAGTCCTATAACTCACTGAGGATGGTTGGGCCAGATCAGTTCTTGCAAAGTAAATTCCAAGGGAAAACCAAGTGTATTAGAAACTATTCTGGAGTCTCAAAAGATGTTTCTTCCTAGACCAGCTCAAAACTAAAATTCCATTTTAATGGAATTCTGACATAGCAAGGCTTTTTTGTGTGTGGTTTTTTTTTTTTTTTTTTTTTTTTTTTTTTTTTTTTTTTTTTTTTTTTTCTGGGTAATATGCAGAAAGAAAAACAAACAATCCAAACACTAAAAGCTATAGTTACTCAGAGTGGAATATTAAGGATATCTATCATAATGTATACCTGAATGTCTCAGGACTCTGGCCAAATGATATTGTTTGATGATTATATATTATCAGTAATATTACAATTATGTTATTGAACTAATTTTTATTTGTATTAAAAAAATGAAAAAATTGTGCTGATTTTTGCCTGTTCCATCATTGTAATATGCTAATTCAGCATGATTTGAATTTGATAAATTTTATCCTGTCTTTGTTGCAGATGAAAATGCATGCATTACATACACATATTAAATTACATTACTTCCACAAATTAGTAAGGTATTTCGACACTCTCTGTGGAAAATTTACATTGATTTTGTCTGTGATTTCAAATGTATTCTAAAAGTCAATGAGCAGTGAAAGGATAACACAAGTTATTTGAATCTCCAGAGTCCCTTTAATTGGTTGCTTCTTCCAGCTGACATCCTTGGTTTTTCAACACACAGGATGCTGAAACCAAAATATTGACCAAAACCTTTTCGCATGAATTTCATAGTGGAACTGAATATGAGGTTGTCAGTTTCTTGGAACAAGTCACTTCTCAAAGACAACTGTTCACTTTAGAGGTGACAGAAGGTAATCTGACTTCAGAAACACTGTCATTCAGCAAAGAGGGTTTGTGCATTTTGTGGCATTCTGAGTCAAACTTCAGCACCACCAAAAGTCTGTTCTGATACCTGCATTATTTTGGAATTTTCCATTAAGATGTAATACTTGTAGCTTATGGTAGCATAATCAAAACAAGTTATCAAGTATATTTTAGAAATCACACCTTGGGTGCCAAGTTCAGGGAAAAGTTGTTTTCTCAGCTCTGTCCAGAACAACACTGAAATACTTCCCACTACTATGTTAGTGTTTCATATCCACTGTTCCTTCCCATCACCCTACCTAAAAAACTCTCCCAATGTGAATATTAAGTTGTGAAATCTTCAGATTCTCTGACTTATGGTAATGCTTGTGGAACTGTTTACTATACAGTCCTAAGCTGTGATCCCAGAACTCTACAATGAATTCCATTATTTCTAAGATATATGTATTTATTTATCTCTGTTCTAGCAAAAAATACTTGCTACAACTTTTGTAAATATTTCTCAAGTTGTAGAAGGAATATCTTTATTGATCTTACTTTCTTTTAATGAGTATTCGCAAGAAACACAAAGAGCTTAAACTAGCCTACTTCAGCAGAAATTCAATTCCCAGCTGTAGAAACAATGTTTTATCCATAAAATCCACAAGAGGTAAGATAGAAGTAAAAACAGTTGTTTTATATTTTCATTTGTATTCAAATCCTATTTGTTTAAATTATGTCATTGTGGTGCCTGATCTTTTAACTTTCAATAAGCTTCTGTATATACAAATGTATACATAAACATCTTCCTAAAAAAATCTGTCTCTGAATGTATATATGTATGTTTTGAGGTCTGTGTGCACTTGTACGTGGTTATACATATTGGTAAATTCATTTATGTTTCTGTGTACATAAATATTTTTGCAGCTTGTTGCAAGCTGGTAATGTGTCTTTGGTAATGGAATGCTAAAGATATTGATTTTCCTCATATCTGATTTCTTGAAATTTACATTTAAGACTAGAAAGCCTGCAAATTCACCTTAAAAAAATCTGCATTTCTGCAAAAGAAATTTTCTGTCAACTAAGAAAGGACTTAACATTTCCCTTCCTGTGCTCCATGAGGTTCCTCTGAGCTCATTTATCCAACCTGTTGAGGTTCCTCTGGATGACAGCACAGAATTCTAGCATATCAACCACTCCTCTGGACATTGTTTCCTCAGGAAACTTGTTAATGTGTGCTCTGCACCATCCTTCAAATCATTAATGAAGATGTTAAACAGCTTCAGACCCACTACTGATCATGGGTATACCATTAGTGACTGGTCTCTTTGTACCACTGCCCACTGGACTGAGCCATTCAGTCTGTTTTCAACCTACCCTACTGTCTTCTCCTCCAGCCTGTACATCAACAGCCTCTATTAAGAACTTTTGTGACACAGTGTCCAAAGTTTTAGTGACATAAGGTAGACAATATCCACTTCTTTCCCCTCCTCTACCAAGTCTGAATCCACGACTCAATCAATAGACTTGTTCAGCACAAGCAATCTCCATACTTCACTATTTTTACTTATTTTTCAAAATAAAAATAGAATGTTTTAATTTATAAAAAAGTTATTTCAAAATCCAGCATTTGAGCCTTTTTATCTCAAATACTTCCCTGATTCTCATGCCATGTGTATAAAGAGAAAAATGTGATGAATAACCTCTCTCTTTCCTCTACTTCTTTAGCCGATAGGTTGTTTGTATTGATTTCCTGGGTTTCGTTGTTTGCTTGTGGGTTTTTTGTTTTATTTTCTTTTCCTGAGCTGGGGAAGGAGGCTGGAGGCCACTTGCTTTTTTGTGGCTATATGAAAGTTAAATGCATGTATACAAAACTTAAAGGAAAGCTACAGAATACAATTACTGCATTACTTATACAAATACTTGCATGCATGACAGTAACTCTTCTTCACAGTTAGATGTCCAGATACTGTCAGATATTTCACATGATCTTTATTCCATTGGTCAAGACTTTCAGAGCCTCACTCGAATGCTATGCCTTGGGAGGTCAGGATCATGCAGGGAAAGACAATTTTTCTGCCAGTTAGTGCCAACCTGTAGAGAGTCTTAATACTAGAGGAGAATCCTTGATTTGGTCTCTGAATTTCATGAGGAGATAATGGACCACTGGGGTGATGTGCTCATCATGACCTCTGCTGCTAAGCAGATGAGCTTACACGGCCTATAATACCTGGAGGTTTTTTAAGTTGCTCTGTGCATGATTCAGGGCAGCAGCTTGAAGCTGAGTTTCCATCTCAGTGTAAACATCCCACTGCATTATATATATATATATATTTATTTATATATATATATATTTATATATATATATTTAAGGAATCCTTTAAGTTTTAAAACTAAGCATTCAAAAGGTTTACATGAAAAATATGAAGTGGAAGGCCTATAATAAATCCTTTGATTTAGATTACCCAGAAAATCAAAATGAAAATATTTCAATAAATTCCAAATATGTTTCCCAATCTTCAAGTTAAAATGGCAGTCATGGACTGGACCTAACAAGGATATCAGGATCCCATTGTCTGCCTTCTTATTATCCATACAATAAATCACAACACAACATACTCTTAACACAGTGAATAGAATGTCAGGCTGTTGGAGGATGGAAATCCAAATAAGCTATTCCCAGAATGATTTTGTTCCTTACATTACATTTTCCTTTACTACAATCTCTCTGTGAGGCCCAAGAGATAAAAACTCATCTTCTCTTACTAACTAATCAGATTCTATCAATGCAATCAGGTCCTTATCCCCATAAATATTATCTTAGAAAAAATTCTTTCACTGTGTACTGCTATTTCTGTGATTTGCTGTGTGCAATCACCATGTTCTACTGGTCTTGAGAGTCCTGAGATAAAACTGGTTTACATATTTGGTTAATTTCTAAAATGTAAGGCCAATCTCTTATCACAATTTTTTAATCAAATATAGCTTTAAATGGAAAATTAAGTGTACTCCTGGGATGACAAAATCTCATTCCTCTACAGATTCTGGAACATATACTTTTTTAATGGTATTTACATGGGTATTGACAAGTTCATATCAGGCAGTATATAACTCCCGAAAAAGATATTTTTCTTCTAAAATACAATTAATGCATTTGAAAATTACACAAGAGTCTGTAAACCTGAAGAGGGAAGTCACTTGACAAGAAAACAACTTAATTACATATCAAAACTAATTAAGATACACCTTTCAAGATCTTCAGGATTTTTTTTTATGAGAAATTTTGTTCTATGGGCTTATTCCACTGTGGCAGCTGTCTGTAATGCTACTGTGTTTCCCAAGTGAAATGCAGGGAACAAGTAGCTCAGGGAGAGATAAAATCATCCCAGACACAAGCGATTACTTTTAGATGATTACCCTGCAGACTCATTTGCTTATATTATGAAATGATCTGTTGTGAGGAGGCTTTTTGGTTGGTTGTGATGTGTTTTTTTTT
>VYXD01013450.1:5598-38686 GCA_013397195.1 Hylia prasina | reverse complement strand
TTTTTTTTTTTTTTTTTTTTAATTTACTGGTACAAATAAGATTCACATTACGATTTACATTGGGGGAAAGTTTTGCTTCACTCACTTTTTATTTTGTTCAGGACCATGAATTGAATTTTTTTTTTCATAGCTACTCATTCAAAGTATTTCTCCATTCAAAGTATTTCATCCATGACATTCAAAGTACCACAAAGGATTCTGTACTGTGGTGATGCACAGGTGAGTCTGAATAAATGTCCTTTTCAAACAGATATTAAGTATTGATTTTTTTTTTTTTGGTAGAATCAGAGATTCATTTAGGTAGGAAAAGACCATTAAGATCGTTGAGTCCGGCTATTAACCCAGCACTTCCAAATTCACCCCTAAACCATATTTCTAAGCACCTCATCACATATTTTAAATATCACACTCAATCACTCAATCACTTCCTCTTCCAGTGCTTTATAACCCTTTAAAGGTAAGAAATATTTCCTAATATCCAATCTAAACCTTCCCTGGCAAAAGTCGAGGCCATTTCCACTTACACTATTGTGTGGGAGAGGAGATTGTCACCTCACCAGTCTCCTTTCAGGTGGGTATGGAGAGCCACAAGGTCTCCCCCTAAGCCTCCCTTTCTTCAGGCTAAACAATCCCAGCCTGCTCAGTAACTCCTCATCAGATTTGTATTGCAGACCTTTCACTTCTCTGGATGTGCTCCAGCACCTCAGTGCCTTTCCTGTAATGAGGGGCCCAGAACTGCACACAGGATTTGAACTGTGGCCTCACCAGTGCCGAGTGCAGAGATCAAATCTCTTCCTTAGTCCTGCTGGCCTCACTATTTCTTATACAACTCAACTTCTGATATTACTCACAAGTACTATAGGTTCAGGTGCCAAGAATAAAACATAGTCCCCATATAATGAGTTACTACGTCTTACCAATTTTATTTATCCATTAATACAGTGTTTTGTTTTTTCTTTGTGCCAGTAAAATTGCATTGTCTTTTCACTCAGTAGATGCCTTAAGTGTTGTATCAAAGCAATACTGTTGCCATGACACAACAAATATTCAGACTTTGCAAGGGAATGGGAAAAGTCACAGACACTTTTGAAAGATAGTGACTTTCAAACTCTGTTGTTTGTTTCATTCATAGAAGAGTCAGAACATGCTGCTGGCTGGTAGAGATAGTGTGATGAATTCCCTGGTCCGTGCTTCAGCTTCTTGACACATGCAGCTCCTGCTGATAGAGGCCCCTGAAAGAAGATCTCTTAAAATGTACTCAAGTATTTCCACTAAATAAAACAACCAATTTGGTGTACTCTTATACCTTCAAATATATCAAGTCTGCAGAAATATTGATTCCTGGAATGTGATAACAAGTGGAATACCTAGAGGTCAGTTCTGTTGCATACAGGAAAAGGAGGATCCATACTCTAGGAAAAACTTCCCAGTCTGCTGCTCCAGAATAGGCTCCCATAGATCCTGCTGTCATATCTATCAGCACATGCACATTATTTTCATTTTGCAAGGTATGTCACTAGTTGTCTAGTCAAGCAATTCAGTTCATCCACTAGTAAAAGTAATGAATGGAGCCTAGAGAGCTAAATACAGGCACTTAGTTTATTAGTTTGGGGAGATGTTTCATGTTATGCAACGCTAAAAACTCAATTCTGAGCATTAACTGAAGGAAGGTTTACAAATTGTTGAAGTAAGCAAAAAGGAAAGAAGACAGAAAATTTTTATTTTCTTATTTTTCAGTATTGTATAAATCCTCACAGCAGGGAAAAGAAATGAAGAATATGTAAACCTGATGAAGAATATGTAACACTCCATGTAGAATGAAGCAGTCATTTTTTCCTGTATTTACTTCATACATATATTCATCCTAAAATCATTTCTGATACCACTATGCACAAGGTTCTGGTGCATTATAATGCATGGGCCAAAATTGGTGGTTCTTAATTGAGTGGAACTACCACTGAAAACAACAGGCTTTCGTTTCATTAAGGACTGCAAAATATGTCCCCTTGTGTGCACTTCTTTGTTCATGGTTAGTCACACACTAAGTCATGCAAAAGCTCTTTTTAATTGCATTTTCAGATGCTGACGTAATTGGTTGGAACAATCAATACCTTGCTTGATTTCTGAAGGTGAGACTTCCCAAATGAGACCACTGTCATGCTTATCTGAATACTTTAGAATACTTTTAATAGATAATTAATATTTATTATAAATTTCATTCAAATAAATAGAAAATAAGATACAATTTGGATACTTTTTTGGGTCTGTCAGAATTCTCAAAATATTGGAAATACATAAAAACTCATGCCTTACTTTCAGTATAATTCAACCAAAACTCCTTAAGTAATCTAGATACTGTCACCACAGAAAAATTGTACCTAGAATTTTGCAAAGTATAGATATATGTTCAACAAGTAGCCAGACAATTTAATGAAAGGCATTTTATTTTTTTGGTGGTCGATTCAGCTGAAAAAGAGAGTGGGATAATTTGTAAAAAAGTGGCTGAGAAGAATCCATGGAAACCCCAATATGAAAAGATGTTTGAGAAAAAGCATTTTGATTAATTTTTTTAACTATGGCCAAAAAAACCCACTTGACTTCATTATTAATTTCTTTTCCTAACAGAAACAACCTCAACATCCTGAATTTAACTAAGCATTTGGGTCAAAAGAGGTACCACATATAAAACTTAAGTAAGTTTGAAAGGCAGTAAATTGAGAAAAAGTACAGAAGGCACCAATGTTATTCATCCATCCTTTTATTCCCAATCTATTTACGATGCCATCTGGAAGATTACTAATGTAATCCAGCTCATGATGGGGTATAACACCTTTGATTTTAACCCATTTGTTTTTCTCAGACTGAAGTCTGATTTCGCATAAATTGACTCATCTAGATCAATATGACTTTAAGGTAGAAAAGGAAGCAGGAAGTGGGGGGAGAGATTTGTGCTCGTTGTAACCCACATTCCTCTCACATTTCTTAAGAACAAATTACTACTCAGATGAAACAGAAAGCAGTCATCTGAAGAGCCCGTGTCTCTGCCATCACCCAAGTTACTGTATTGGATAAATTCAGTGAACCAAGAAGAGTACTAACAATTTTATATGTACTGATCTTCTTTTCTAGATGCCTTCAAGTCTTTTCAAACTGAGCATATTTGTCTATTGAAAGTGGAATATGCTTGAAAATCTAATAAAGAGAAGTTGAAATCATTTATGAGTAGCAATCAATTTTCTGATGTGTAAATTATTTACTGTACTTAGTGACTTGTGGATTGTGTTAAACAATAACCATATGCTCCAGTAGAATGTCTTTTGTCTTTTGTAATGCATGTTTGTAGACATAGAGTAATAAAATATGCTTCTAAAACTATATTTCACTCCTTTCCCATGCAGATACTTAAGAAAAGTCTTATAAGAGTAGGAAGGTATGGAAAATTACAAAACTGCTTTTGAAAACAGCATAGCCATTACTGATGGTACTTCCCCCCACTCCCCAGAGCAGGATTTATGGAGTACTGTGGTTTGAAACAATAAATATAATGAATAAATAATAAAATCTTTCCTACCTCCCATGCTTCCTTATCCTTAATGATAATTGCTAAGTCGAGGCAAAGCAGATGCAGGTTGAAATCTTGACATTGGAATACATGGCGAAATAATCTCTGACCTCAGCAGATACCAATTTTTCCCTTTAAAAACCTGTTTTTATAGTATATTTAGAGGTGATGATTGCTGCTGCTCCAAGGTGTTTCATCAAGGTTTTCCTCAAGACTGTGTCACTGTTTCTAATTCTGCTGTTCTAATTCTAATATCCAGGGCAGTGAAGAATGTCACTGGACTTTAGCTGATGCTAAAGATGGCTAAGACAGGCAGGATCAGAACCATGATATGTATGGTACTTTATGTTAGTTGCTGACCTCCCTTCTAATACTGGCATGTAAAACTGCATGCTTCAGTTTAATTAATTTTTGAAAGGAGAAGGTCTAAAATTGCTGTCTGGGAGCTATAAATTATTTGATTTCATAGCCAAAAATTTGGATTTGCATGGGAAAATTGACTGCACAGACATAAATTAAACTAAGCCCTATACAGAAAGTAATTGGAATCTTGCTTCAATTACATTAATTAGTAGGCTTAAAGAATAGATCCATTGCCTAATTATTCAGTTTACCCACCATCATCTTTAAAGGGTGCATGTGTATTAAAATGATGCTCAGAAAATGTTCAAACTACCCTGTTTTACAGTGATTGAACAGGTAATTTGTAGGAAATATGCAGCCAAGATATAAATGTGCCCCTGTGATTATACAACACACAGATGAATGCCATTCTTTGAAGAGAATGTTTGTGTTTAAAAAGGAAAACAAAACAGAAGTTAATACTGAATAGTATATGGAACAGTGATGTCTGACTAGTACATTGAGTTTGCTCTGCCAGTGCTCAGGAAAAGAGCAGGACTGAAAATCTACAGGGAAAGCAACTCTCAATGCCATTGGACTAAATTAGAGCATATTATTATCTTGGGCTCAGCCCAGCAGTGACTGAAATTTCAACAGGAGGTCCCCTGGGGTTTTGATCCAATGAACTCTTAACACACCAGCCAGTACTGCCACATGATACTCACAGGCAGAGAGGTTCTTCAGGATTCAGTAGAGTGCCTTAAAGCAATGTTAACTATAATTTATGCCACACCCTCCTTATTCTACAGATGCAGAAGGTACTCTCTATGGTCAAGGTGAGGGGAAGCTTTCTGGGCTGCAGGAGGGCAGTACTGCATTAGCATCTTATGCTGACATTAAGGAACATTAAACAGCCATTAAAGGCCAGTTTTGTCTCACCTTCTCCAAAATGGAAGGCCTAGACTAAAGTTATCTCCTGTTGAGAAAAGCAACCCACAGAGCTCAACTCACTCCAGGTACCTTGACATATCTAATAGGGTGGGATGAATAATTGGCATAATGTCTCTTAATCCACTGCTTATACATAATTAATGCCATCCCTTGGATCCTAGTGCAGGTCTGAGACAAGCTCTAGAGTGTCTGAAGAAGTAGTCCAACCTTCAACCTTCCTTAAGAACAGGGGAAAGGTAAAAGCATCATGCTTGTCATCTTTCTGTAGAGATACATATCTGTGCACCTGGATATTATGCCCTGGGTGTTTAAATTTGGTATACTGTCTTTTACACACACTGTGAAGCCTCTCTAAATGTCATGTTAGGACTTGTCAGAAAAACCTCTGAGCAAGTTTCATTGTTTTGTAATTTTTATTAACTTCAGAATCATGAAAGATTGAAGGATAAGAAGCTGTTGGTCTCAGCTTTCTATGTGAGAAAATACCTATTCTCTGGATTTACTTTTTTAAAATTAATTTGCCATGGAAAATTAGTCAGGAGTTGACTTCCATATTGAATCAGACAGCAGATAGACCCCCTAGCAAGCAGGAAGAAAAAAGCTGAAGTATAGATGTATGTAACTTAATTTGTTATTCTTATTCTCGAAAGTTAGGGCCAGACTGTAATTGAATTTATTTTTTTATATGAGATAAAAAACCAATAAGTTCTGCTAAGTGGTCCTGATATGATACCTATAACTATAAATGACAACGAAATCAGTCTCTAAGTACATCAGTTGCAAATTATGTAACAATATGTAAGCAGACCTGTGTATACTTGTCAGAAAAGCTTTAAATCTCTTTCACAACCTTTCTGTCTTGTCCTGTATCCCACTAACCAATATCCTATTCTATCCAATAATAGAATTTTTAAAAATGTAGAAACAGCATGAAACAGCTGCCACAAAACAGCTATTTCATGGTTACTCTAAAAGGTGTTTATTTTTATTTTATTTTAAAGACTTGTCCACATGACAGATATTGAGAAGCTAATATAATGACTATTAAAATATTAAAATCAACAGTAGTTGCTACAGTTCAACTGCAAAGTAGTGTTTCTGCATCCTTGTATTCTTGCATTCTGAGAGATCATAGAATAGTTCCACAACTGATAGAGTAGAAGTTCCCTAAATTGCCTCCACAGTTGTCTCACTGCCAAACATTTGAATCTTCCAGTAGGTATCAACCTCCTGGACTGGATGAATGTCTGGCAAGAAGTTATGCATTATTTATCATAGATCATTAATTTTTGCAAACATTGCTTAGTGGTAAGGACAGTGTATTTTTTTTCTTCCTTCTAAAAAGGGATGGGAAGAAGTATAATGTAGCCACTGACTGAGCTAATGTTAGTCTCACTCTTGACTGGTTCCTCTCACATAGCAGAATGAACGAGTGAGGCAGATGCTTTGAAATGAGATTGGTACACCTTTGATTTTAGTGGAATCTAAGGAGGCAAATGTGACAGACCCAGGTGAACCTTTATGCAGAACTGGGGTCCAAGTTACCCTTTGGCAAAGTTCTTATTATCAATGTTCTCATGAATGCTCTCCTTTTTTCAGGCTTTTGCAGAACTGAAGATGCTGCTGATGCTTAAAAGTTTTAGCTTGTTCTGGGGGCCATATTTCTGCTGACCAAGAAACAAGCAAGCATATACACACCAGCAGAGAATTCGATGTTTCTCTTTTACCTGTTTTCCCACTTATCTTTCTGTAATAATTGTTTCAGTATAATGCTGTTGCAAAATATTTTTCCACAAAGAATTAATTTTTGCAGGGGAGGGGTAAAAGAGGTGTTTTACTTTTTTGTTTGTTTGTTTATCTGTCTTTTCCCCATGCTTAATGAATCATAAATAATTTTAATTAAATTCATGGGAAAGAATTACCCCTGTACAGCAGATGTTTTTTCTTGAAGATAATATAATAAGCAAAAAAAAAATTAAGAAAATAAAGTCATAAGCACTTTTCTAGATATAGTTTTCAGTATAAATTCTACTCTCAGTTGTCAGATTTTCTGAAGTCTGGTGTTAATTATATATGGCATAATATTCTTGCATTCAGCATTCTACTACCTCAGGAGCTCACTCCTTATACAACTCAAAAAATATGAAAAAAATAAACTCTGTTTTCAACTATTTCTTAAACAGTATGTGACAATAATCTGGGTGCTTTTTGACAGTTCACATTGAAAAAAAACGTAAACAGAGGTGTCATACACATAAAATACAGCTGGAGAGCACAACTGCAGAAGAATGTTAGAACATACACTCCAGTTGCCTAGAAGGTGACTTGTTAATATAAGTATCAATAGCCTCACTGATGCTTGCTAGGATAACTCCTTCTCACTCCCCCTCCTTTTTTCTATTATATGAACCTTCTATTTAAGACATTTAAGAATTTATTTAGATCTAGTTTATACAGATTTGGGGTTTTTTTGGCAATGGTGCTTTACTTATTTGCTCCTTGTAGCTTTATACTTTGCTTAATTTCATTTTCTGCAAGGAATTATATGAGTCTTCAAATTTCTCAACAACATTTCTTGGTTATGATTAAATGTCTGTTTCTCTATCACTTTAATGCTTCTTTTCCACACCTGGTTAGTTTGGTTATCTTGTATATGGATGAACAGCATGGTGTCCAGAATTTCAGATAAGGTTATATTGGTGCCCTGACCAACACTACCTAAACTTCTTATTCTTTGCTAAAAGCACCTCTTCTGATTGTAATTTCTATTTCATAGTGACATTATATTAGAGAAATATAATAATCTTGCAGCCAATTACCACATATCATCTTCTTTCTCCACTGTTCTTAATAACAGAAAAGGTTTAAACTTTTGCAGAATTGCTTAATTGTCAGTCTCCATTATTAAACTTCATCTTCTTTTGTCCTCACATGAAGTACTCATGTAATTTTAAGGTCAAGCCAAGAATATGTTTAATCTAGAAAAAAATGCTTACAGTGTCATTGCTGCATTTCTTTATACTTTCCACTTATTTCATTGCTAGAGAATCTTTAATATTTTTTATTTGAAAAATCTAATATTGTAAGGTAACTGTAAAGAGAATGTCTACTTGCATCTAAAAATATAGTGAAATGTCTGGATTATGCATAAGAAATTGTGATGGCAAAACACCGTATCTGAGAAGTCATGTTTATAAGGACCTGGGAAAAATCTTTGTTTAGATGAATATTAAAAATCAGTCCTTTAACTGAAATCAAAATACCAGAATAACTGAGAAGTTTTGAATTGGTTAAACACCAATAAAATTAATGCAAATAATTTAGTCACAGAGATGTTGAAAATTCTGGACGTGGAGGCATTAGGAGCGCATATCTGGATCTCACACTATTAAAAAAAACAAAACCAAAAACAATACCAAAAGCATAGTATTGGTCCTTCTAAGCCCTCTGTGCAAATTCAATTTTGAAAAGGTGACAAAACTATCAAAGGTGTAAAGTTTCTATAATAGCCCTGTATAATATAGTGTACAAGCTACAGACAGGATTTGTAAAGAGTTTGCACTACCAACAATAAGGAGAAGCTTGTTCAGTTAGCATTACAAGAAGCAGAAATCAGAGGTCATGCACACAGTTTATTCATGATTGTAATTCATCTTGGGTTACAAAATCTGATGTTTGGTTAAAAAAAAAAAGAAAAAGCGCAAAAGAGAGCAATGAAAGAGATGGGAGTGCATATTATGGTGTGCCACAAAGAGAAACAGAGCCATGGGAAATTAGACTTCCTTAGCTCTGCTTTTCATGTAACTACCTCATTTTTTTCTGATTATTTTTATTTCTTGAAATGACTGATTTGGCTTGTTTTTAGAAGGGTGTGTGTATTTCATCCTACTGAAGTTGAAACCTATTTGGGTTGAAACAGAAGGGAACAGACAGACACCTACAGCTAGTATGATATAACATCCTTTTATTGTCTTATGTAAGCATACATATAATTTTATTACAGAGCCAATAATAAGGGAGACATCCTCTGGGCTGCACAATACAGTTGGAAGATTGTGTTAAAGTGATTGGATTTTCAGATGTATACTGTCTTTTCTTCTGGTAAAAGTGAGAAGGATCCAATAGTTTTGAATGGTACATTTATATTTGTTATTACTACATTTTCATTTCTCTACCTATGAACAAGAAAATATTACATATATTAAATATAACTCTCCATGACTCATTACAAAAATTTGGGATCCCGTTCAGAAGAGGTACATGCAAGGATATCAAGCAGATACATACTAAATATTTGTTTTAAATGTGTACATTAACTGCTGCAGTCAGAAAGATGATGAAATGTTAATAGGAAAATCAACCATAAAAGAAGACAATTATGATGATAAGACCATTCAATAATTCAAGGGGAGTTAAAATTTCCTGGCTTACATTCATGAGTTCATACCAGTATATGTCTGTATGTTCACATATATCTCTATATAATTTATTTAACATCAACATTTATTTGTTTAGTCTCAGACTGTGGTTGTGTGCTCTCCCCTCTTTCTTTTCTGCTTGACCAATGGCCACCAGTGGTGGTTTTGATGGCTACATCTGGCTTAAGTTGTACTCTGGGGAGACACATAACAACACAATAGGTAAAATGAAATAATCTCATTCAACAGCTGAGGGCTTCTTGAGTGAATGCCAAGCCAAAATACAACTAGTTTGCAAATATAAGTCAATTATTTTACTCCATAAATAACGAGCAATCCAGGGACAATTGTGCAATCTTGCATGGCAGTGGGCTGCACACCAGGATCTCCCCTTTTGTAAGGACATGTCTCAAGTTTACTCCTTAAGGCTGAAAGAGTCCTTATTTCATCGAAGGCTCAGTAAGTAAATTGGAATAAATACACTGAAGCTTTGAAATCTCAGCTAAATGGTATAAAGGGTCGAGTGTGCATATACAGTCTTGTAGGTATAAACCATTCACCGTGTATATACAGATCCAGCTGCATGTAAACTACCCAAAGAAAAGAGTGTAGAACGAAAGGAGGTCCTTTCTGAGGTCCTTTCATGTCTCAACAGAAATGTTTCCCTGACAGTTTTGTCTGACCCTGTCCTCTATTCAACAACCAATGAAGACAACCTTGCAGCTGAATCTGGTTAAATCACTGTCACATTTACTTACAAACTTAGTCAAATCATAGTTCTGTGTCAATAGACTGCTACTTCTCTCTTACAAGGGAAGTAAATCCTTCCATCTGTGACAGTCTTGACTTTGTCCATGGAAGTGGTGTGAGTTGTTCCAATGTTATATCTCACAGCTTCCTCAGTTTTAAAGCCAACAGGACCTATGATGTAAGGTCTTCTGAAGGTGGGTATTCAAAACCAGAACTACTGCATCTCATTTCTCTGATTTTCAACTCAGAAAGGAAATTAATAAGTCTATTGAAATGAGTGAGGACGTACCCTTCACACACACAGTGTGTCCAGACAAGGTCGCTTACTCACCTCTGCAGTTCCTGTGCTGTCTCTCTTCAATGACAACTGTCAACTATTTTCACAGCTGTTTGTGATTACACATCAACATGATGCATTCAGGGCCAGGCAGCAAGGATATGCATGGAAGGTAAAAAAACTAATGCTGCTGACACTGCCTCCTCTTCTTCCTCCTCACAGCTGCTGTTTGTACCCACAGCACCTTTATGCTGCTCCATTAAGAGAGTAAGGGAGTCAAAGGACTGTAACAAGTGTATAAATATGAAAAGTAGCAGAGCAAAGAACTCTTTAGCAACTTGTTTATGCAACTTGTACAATTAATAGATCTAATAACCAGGAAGAGTATTCATATAAATTGGTCTTATTTTCTACTGCCCAAATATTTGTACCACAGTAGCGACAAAGAACAGATGACTGAAACTGCAGATAAATATGGTACAGTAAAAAAGGCAGAGAGAAATTCACTCCCAAGTAGAGGATACCATTATGAGGACTTACTTCTCCATAGGGTTCTCTGTAATCTGTTTAGTAGCTTCTAGGAAAAAAAACAAAAAAAACAAAAAAAACCAAGTTTCAATAAGGAAATGATGAATTGAACAGCTTGTGTGGAGGAAGGATGAAGTTTTGAAGGTTTCACTGTCTTGGTACTTACTTTTTTCAGGCTTGAGCACTGAACAGGTTGGAAAAATCCCACACTGAATTTTAGACATGCTCATTGATTGTGTTAAGGAATAAAAATAGCTTGGATGAGGATTCTGGATAGGTACTTTTACTGAGGTGAACACACTTTCACTAAGGTAAGCCAACACATAGGAAGAGACTCACCTTGGCTTTCTGACATTCAGATGGTAGATATTTTTTTTAAATAAGCCTTGAAATTTTCCTTTGTGAGAAGGAGACATGCAGACAACCTCTGGAGAGCAATTCCTGTATCATAAGATAGGTGTTTAAGACAGATGAGATATATAGCTCTCTGGCAGTGCTTATCTCTCTTCAGCAAATATAAAAGGAGCTACACAACTGATTTAGATTGCACACCTGATTTTAAGACAGATAAATCCTTCTTTTAGCTGTTTTTGTTAGAATTTTTTTAAAATGAAGGGTAGCTCATATTTTCTGTAAATAAACTTGAGCATCATATTAATTAAGGTGAATAACTAACCTAAACATTGAAAAAAGATACAATTCATGTCAGGACACAAATTTGCAAATACTTTAGCATGACAGAAGTCTAATTTTGTTCCTGAAGCCACTAACCAATGTGAGTAAAGACCTACAAGTTTTTTTCTGGTTTCAGCCAAGGACAGGGCTAATTTTTTTTCAGTAGGTGTGAGGGGGTGGAGTTTGTATCTGTATGGGCATGGCCAAGACCCAAATTTTATTCAATACCATCTCACATGGTTGTCAGGGGTGGGGAAAAGGGGCCGTCTCACTGGTTTTCAAGAAGGATGTGCCTGCTGGGGCAAGAAAACTTTCTTAAGTTTTTTCCCTGTCTTATGCCTTTTGTTTTTAATATTGTTGCTGTTACTGTTCTTTTTCTTATCTCGTTGTTTCCATTAAATTGTTCTTATCTCAACCCATGATCTCTACCTTTTGTTCTTTCAGTTGGAAGGGGAGGGGAAGCAAGTGGCAGCATGGTTTTCGTGGGAGCACTTAAATATTTGTCTATTTTCTATTTGCCAGATGCTTCTATCCCCTCTCCGACACCTGAAAAAAAAACATAAGATTTAAACTAAGGGTGGTAGTTGAATTAGAAGTTTTAAGTATACTGTTCTTCCATCTTTACAATTTTAACTATGTTTCCAAAATTTTGGGAGCCTGCAGACAGAAAGAGGGCAGCCATACACATAGACAAGTGAGACTGCAGGAATATAAGGCAACAGTCCAAGTGCATCCTTCATCATCTGCTTGTTCAAACATGTTAGTGGCCCATGCCATGACACAATGCTGTTTCATTTGAAAGAGGGCTCCAAGGCTATTAACCAGAATTGTGTTTACAGGCATTGCCTGTAGCTCAAGTTTTCGCACCTGATTACCACATCAAATGTTATGTTGCAAATTTTCCTGTCATTTTCCTAAAAGTCAGCAAAGTGACTGCTCTCAGGTACTATTCAGCACAATATGCATCCAGGTAGCAAATCTAATAAAGTTTATGGCAACCACAATCTTGAATGTAGTCTCTGAAAGTGTGACGTAGGAACATGTTGAGTGTGCTCAGTTTGCCTGCACAGGTTTGGATAGTCCTGACTGCCAGATCCTGCAGATTCTTCACACAGTGCATACAAGGCATACAGCTACTGCTTCAATGCACGTTTGAACTCATGAAGAACAGGTGAACTACCCTACTCACCTAGACTTGCTTGGTTACTGCCCATACCAATGACGTCAGAATGGACAGGGAGGAAGTTGATGGGATCCAGCCTCTCCTTCTGTCTGGAAGGAATCTAGCTCTTGAAAAGCAGTTCTGGACATTTAAGTCTGCAACCCTCCTTTAATTTTGGGGTTTGTGTGGTGGTTGTGGGTTTTTTTCCTTCCCTCCTTTTTCCCTCTCCCTGTCAACAAAATCTGTTTTCTGCTGTGTTTTCTGATCCCTAATGTTAATGTTGTGTGCTGGAATCAGGCTTTCACCTTGTTTAGTTTTTGAGAGAATTATTTCCTCTTGCTTTTGCTATGGATGTTAACCCCATTTCTCTTTACAACCCTTCTGGGGCACATATCAGTTTTGTTTTGCTCTCTTTGCCAGCAGATGTTTTATACTTTCCTTTGCCTTTCAGTAATGTCACCATCACCATCAACTTCTAAATGTATAAGTCCACCAGGGACACAGTTCAGATTGACAGCACCACAAATTAGTCCTGGGCCCAATCCTGCCGGTTTTTTTCAGCTAATCTTGGTTTCACATGCACTACTGCCTGGATTTTCTGAGGCTTTCAGTGAATGAAGGAATCTGTGTATCTAGGTGAATTTTATGCTTTCCCACACAAGAGAGGGAAACAAGTGACTGCATTTTAAAAGCAGAGCAATTACACATTGTTTGAGTATGTGGATATGTTTGGTTGATTTTTTTCTCTTTTTGCCCTTGTGTGCAGACTGCTAGAATAACATAATTTATTAAAGATTGATCTAGACAAGATATAAATCTTTTGTGATTAAAATGGTGTAGCTTCTTGAGCCCCTTCTTATGTTTAAAATGTGAAGTGTAGATAAAAATTGTGATCAAATTTAAAGTGTTCCTAATAGGGATTAAATTTAGATTCCATTAAGCAATTTCTGTAGACATCCTAAGCAGCAAATGTTTGTTGCAAACATATTAATTGAGTTTTAATTATAAGATAGATGTTTACATGATATGACTTCTAAGCTTTCTTGAAACTGTTTCTAGTAATGAACTAACATTCCAAGACATATTTATGAATGTTTTAACCCAGTAACTCAGTTATAAGATGAAGCAAGATATAATAATAAAAACAACCTAAATCTCACATTAGATACAAATTAAGCAGTCAGGCATTTCATGCAACCTTTATGGTTATAATTAATTTTTCACTTGAGTCCATCCTCTGAAATGTAATCAAATCAACGTATATTAACTACAGGAGCTCTAGTGCATACATCATCCAAAGCTGAGTAATTATTAACATTGGACAGTTAACAAATACTTATTCATAAAAAGATTTTTGGATTCATCAGCTATGTGATAAAACATGGATAGTCATACAGTAAAACAGTGCATAGTCATTGGCCCTCTCTAGACAGCTGCTTAACCATCACATTAGATACCTTTTTATTAAATCTTCTTGTCCCAGTCTTTTTTTCTTTACTGGTCAAACTGTTTTACATGCATAACTAGTCCTGTTTCTTGTCTCTCCATGTGGATCTCTGATCTAGTTCCTAACTGGGGCAGTTGAGAGAAACATTTTCAAAGACTTGGTTGAATACAAAGGTACTATGCTCTGTTTTTCAAATGAGAGTAGCAGAATAAAATTCTATGATCCAGAGTCATGGATGACTTATAAGGGTTGCAAGAAAATGTGAGATTACATCCCAGAAATGTGTACAATGGGTCAGGACTGGTAGTGGTTCCTGGCACAGTGCTGACCCAATACCTTATCACCACAGTTAGGGAAAACTACACCAAGAGAGACAATTTAATTGCATTGCACTCAAATACACTGAAACAGTAGCTTGCTTTTATTTTTAAAGGATCTTTTGTTGTTTTTGAATAATAATAGATTACTATTTCACAGCACTGTTATGACATTTGATTAATGTTTGTGAAGTGTTTTGAGACCCTTATTTGAAAGGCACTAAAAACTACAAAGTATTGTTATTATCCTTTCTCTGAATTCCCCTAAGTTCCAGGTGGCTCATAACATTTTAGGGAAAGGCTGTCAGAGTAACTCCATAGACTACATTAAAGCAATGTATTTCATCTGTTTACTGATAATTTCCACTCTATGCTTTTCGATTTTTCTAGTTTCTGGTCTCTTTCCTTCAATTGAGTAATGTGTTAGACAGGATGATATGTCTGATATGATGCAAATGGGCTGTTCCCGAGGCTGGGACTTTTAATCTTGAAAACCTGTTAATACACTGCTTTTACAATAGTGTCTCTCAAATAAAGAAGAACAAGCAACAAAAATAAACAGCAAGTAAAATATATAGACTGTACCAGGCTTCTCTCAGAGGTTTAGTATGTGCCAAAGTATTTTACTAAAGAGAAATTCCCAGTTATACTAGCAGATCTTAATTTCTTCCAGTTTGTGTGCTTTACTTTTTCTGGGAAAAAAAGAAAGGCAGCTGAGTTATTTTACGTTTCTGATGCAGAACTCAGATCAGACATTTTGTAGTCAGCCCAAGGCCATACGATGCACAGAGAGTGGTAGTACAAAATGATTGTGCTATGTGTGCTTGTGTACCCAGATACACCATGGTCTGATATGCAATATTTAATGGAATTTGAATGTTACCTTTCTCTGCATATATTGGTAACTAAATGGCTGCTGGCAATTATTCTTCAAATAGTGCAGAATCTTTGTTTTGGAAAAGGTTTCTTATATAATCCAGTTGTTTTTCTAGCTTCTTAATGCTTCAGGATGAAAATAGAGCAGCACTCTGGCAGATATTATAAAACAGAAATACAAGCCAAATTTTTTTGATGTTCCTGTCACAGGGCTGGATAGGGTACAACAGTAGGAGAGAAACACTCAGAAGCAGTCCTGCCACTGTCTACTGACCCGAATACAAACAAATCAGGAACCATGCCAGTATTCCTACTTCTGCGCCCTTTCCCTCCTCCCCCAGCCCTCAATAAAACAAAATATATATAACAAAAAGAAGCAAACCCCAGAAAGTTATACAATTATAACATGTTTTCTCCTCCTGTGATATGTTTCTTTGAGCTTTAGACTAGCAGACAGCCATGCAGCAACAGAGTTTTGGCGCACAAAATGTCTCTATTAGTTAAAGCAAACCATATGATACGAGCAACACAGTGTGCCAGAAATCCTTAGAGTCAAACAGTAAAAAAATATCCAGAGAGAAAAACCCCACAAACATAAAGTAGTAGGACCGTCACTACCTTGGTTACTTTATCAAAGATAGAGACAGGCAGAAGAAAAATGGAGCAAAAATATGTTTAAGAATCCCTTGTTAGATTATTCTGAGACAAAGGCAATTTTCAATTTAATTTTTCTCTTTTCTCCATATTTTTTAGCAATTATATTCCTTTCTATTTAGATAATGGAAGTATTAAGCTTTCATTAAAAATCAATATTTATAACACAGATGGTAATGAAGATAACCATGAAAACATCAAATGAGTATAAACCAGGACAGTGATGACTTTCATACGTTGCCAACAGCTTAAAACAGTAACTCCATAAAAAAACCTGGTCCAGTGGATGATCTGGCCCATTTGTCTTAATGTTTGGTTAACTCCTGCTATGTCTGAGCTGAATAATCCAAGGGCACTTCCAAACAGGTCTGGATGGACATGCCAGATATGTTTTTAACCCATTGCAAGGTGTGCCCAAGTCCCTTCCCTCTTTCCTTCTGCATGCTCTGCTCTCTACAAACCGTGACCCAGGTGTACAAGTCAGACGAGATCAGTCGTGTGCTCCAAGAAGGAGTGTGATTTCAAAGACTCCGTGATAAGGCTGCAGAGAATGGACCTGTAGGACTTCTCAAAGACAGATTCTTAAACTCATCTGATGTCCCTTGTTCCCATGAGCAATGGAGTTTAAATTTTAATAAAACAGCTTTTCTCTCTTCACAATAACTTTGCACAACACAGGGCAATATTTTTAGTATCATTTAGATTGTGGTTTTAAGCAGATACATTCAGTTTATTTACACAGGCAAAGGGGCTTAGTATGCATTATACAGCAACAGAAACAGTTATGAGCATAATTATGCTGATATATACCAAAAAGTAGTTGGTTTTGTAGAAAAAAATAAATCATTATTTTGTGTTGTGTATATTATTTCACTAACTAAGGAAGCTCCAGGAGCAACTTGGATCTCTGGGGCAATCCCTCCTCCCCGGTACTTCAGCTCTTCTTAAGCCCTGAAATGCTCAAAAAAAGAATTACAGGGATAAGCCAGGAAAAAACTTAAACCAGGACAGCTGTTGTAGAAAGATTTTAAGGGGCAGTGAACGCACTTCATCTCTCAACAGATTTTTTTTTTTTTTTTTTTTTTTTTTTTTTTTGGTTTTTGTTATCTTTTTTTTTTTTTTGAGGATTGATCTAAGTTCTATTTTATTTCTTGCAGATTATACAGAGAATATCCTGTCCCTGAAGTAAATGGCTGTGTGGTTCATTCCCTGCAGGCCAGAGTGTTCGGACATGACCCCAAATCTCAAACTTCTCTGTCTTTATTATTTTTCATCCCATTATCTTCCTACCAACATGATCCCCACTAAGAAATCAAAATGACAAATCAGGAAAGAAAAACACCAGACAGAGAACAAAACAAAGCGAAACAAAAAAGCTCCAAAGTCTCACAAGAAAACACAGTAGAGCTGATCTTGCTGGTTCTGTGCTTTCTGTGCTTTCCTCTTTCCCTGATTTTTTTTTTTTTAGCTGCCTTGTCTGGATTATAAATGCGCCAGACCTTTTATTCTGCTTGCACAGAGAACAGAACAGTAGGTTTTGTTTGATTCCTAAGAAATTTGATAGGGTGATAAAGTAGGAACATACAAAACTCGTTCACTAATAATCCTCTGATAAAGAATAATATTCTGATTTGATAATCCCAACAATTTAGCCTTTTTATGTGTTTATTTTTATGCATACCCCCCAAAAAAAAAACCCAAACAAAACTATTACAGTTTCAACTCCACATTTGTAAACACAGCAGTTGAATGTTGTAATAAATAGCCAAACCTTTCCCTCCAAAACCTGCATGTAACCCAGAAGCCAAAAGTTCTGGCTTCTCCCTAACAGCTTCACAATGCAATGATGTGCTGTCAGGACAAATATCTAACTTCAGACAATCTGGGAATGGCATAAACTAAACTTAACTTTGCAGAAACATGACAGCATGTGGAAAACTGTGTTGATTTTGGTGTTTATGTATTAGCTCTCACATATATGTTAACACGTACAAAAGCATATATTTCTGTATATATAAATAGACCAAAAAAAGCTTATGTAGAAGAAAGTGCGAAAGTTCAGATACACAGACATATATATATATATAAACATATGTGTACATATGCCTAATGAAGTTATACGTGTGTATATATACTCTGCACTGTTTTATATTTGACTTTATAAGCTTGTTGCTTAAACTTGCCATAAAATTGGACTTGATTTTGCAAAAGAAGTTACTACCCTTGTTGGAAAAGGTAATGTTCTCATACTGCTGTAAGACTGTGAGTTCAGGTTACAATAACTGAGCTCAGAAAAATAACAACAGAAACACAACTCCCTGTAATAAAATATATATTTGAGGGCCAACTATAAATTGGAATAAATAGGAATAAATTGTGTACATGACCTCATCTGTTCAATTTTAAATAACAAAACAAAATAAACACATGAACATGATAATGGCTCATAAAGAAAATGAAATGTTAAATAGGATTGGTGTACACTGTTTTTTTATGGTGACTTGATTCCCTCAAGTAGCAGTGGCCTCCCTGTTTAGCTATTTGGTGTAACTGCACAAAAAGAATGTCTGTCCTTAAGAAAGATAACAAAACTCTTTCCTCCAATAGCAACTTATTTTTATATAGCCTACGTTATAAGCCAAATCTAATCTGACAGTGTCGCTGTAAACCTTCTCTGAAGTACTGAAATACAGATTATAGTTAGAATCCCGGGGGGGGTTGAGGGGTATGAAGAAGGTATTAGGATTTTCAGTTTTCATCTTTGTTTTAGAATCACTCTTTTGACAAAGTCTGTGTGAACTCTGTTCAGATGCTTCAACATATTTGTCAGACCACTGCACAGCAATGCAGTGCATATTAATTCTTGGCACAAGTGTTTTGTCTCCAAGGAACATCAGGGCACCTTCTGTCCTGTAATTAAACCGAACCTGCTCTTGGATCTGTTTATCCAAGCTTGTGCCATCTTCTGACTGATGGTCCTGTGGCAATGTACCGCTGCAATACATCATCTGAGTAGATGCTGTGATGAAGCATGACCCGAGCACGGGTGCAGGTTCAGTTTAATCTGGGCACCAAAGAGAGAGCACAGGGCAGCTCTCATCCCACCAGCATTTTAGTGCTGCTGTCACCAGGGCACAGAGCAGGGATGAGGAGGAGTGTGATGTGGCCACTCACAGTACAAAGATATGCACCTTTTTATATGTGAGACTGTTTTTAAGGGCCACACAAACAGGCTGGGCAGTTTAAATTTCTCCAGAAGACCTTTATTGGTATAAGGTTGGGAATAGGTGTTAAAGCAGGTAAGAAGAGAGGAACTATGTACCTTTGTTAGAGATTAATCAGTTTTGGGAAAGGATGATGTCCATCCCCTTCAAGAGAAAGATTTTTTTCCCATATTTTGGAAAAAAAAGAAAGAAAGAAAGCTAAAGATTATCTTTTGTTTGGACATTCTACCTCATTGCATCCTTCTCTCTATTCAAATCCACCACTGGATCCCCAGGATCCAGGGATCTCTTTCTAGTTCAAAAAACCATGTCTTAAACTTTTTCTGACGCAGGGCATGATTGCATAAATAGCCAATGATCCGTTCAACACAATATGTCTTAGAATTTAATTCAGCATGCAGGAAATCAGATCTATTTGAGGAGCAGAATTTAAACACATGATTGGCTTCAGGCCTATGCTTAAGTCAATAAATTTTAATGAGACAAAGTTTAATAGCTTTCTGCAATCAGGGCAAAGGTAGTCCGTGTTGAGGGTTTACAGCTTTAAGCCTAGACACCAACATTATTTTAAGATTTAAATATCCATTTAAAATACACCAGTGTTTAAACAGGCTTTCAGAACCATGCATCCTATAATATGTGAATATTAATGTTTTAAATTATACAACCAAAAAAAAAATCAAATGTTTAAAAGGGCTGATATAACACTCACAATTAATAGATTGTGTCCAATCTTGAGTATAAAGTAAAAATCTAAACCTGCTGAACTGAAATTTATGATAATATATTTTAAAATCATTCGGTTACATATTTTTTATGTTCTTTCCCTTTATGCGTTAACTACACCTTTTTTCCAAGTGACTTTAGATGCTTGAGTTGAAGACAGCTTGTATTTACTTAGAATAGGGAAAAGAATCTTAACCTCTCAAAATATATTCAGATGACAATTTCACTAACTTTCAATTTTATTTTTCTCTGAAAACTGAGTACACTATTAAAATCTGGGAGGACAAATTAACCATCTGATGCTGATTGTTTTTGAGTCCTGTTTTATTTAAATCTAATTTTCACTTCACATTTTCATTCACCAATAAAAATGCCATACACAAATAGGAAGTACTCTTATTTGTTTGGAACCTCTGTAAGTTATGAAAAGATAGAAACTCTTTTTTAATGCAAAACCTAACCTTAGCTATAGCTTTGTGAATGGCATATTGATAGTAAAATTCAATGTCTTATTTATTAATTATAATTTTATTTTTATTCCATTCCATCCCTTACACAGATATTCACACTGTACCTCCTCAAACAGACCTAATGTGACAACATTTGACTCCTGTCCCCCTCTCCTCAAATTTTGCACTGATATTTCAGAGAAGGTTGGGACCATGGAAAGGGCAGCCCCAGCCATGCTATTCAGCTACACAAGAACCACAGTATCTCCTCTTTCTACTTCTCTTTAACGTTTGGTACAGTGTTGTGGAGCCTTCCCAAAAACACATCCCTGATGAAACAGTGCAGCACCTTTCCCCAGCACTTCTTGTTGTTAAATGAAATGGGGCATGACATCTGGAGAGGTGGAAAGCTTTGCTGACTGTTTTATCCTTAAAGCACCAAAAGCTTTAAAAAAGAAGTGCCTTGTTTTGTTTAAACTTGCAAGATGGACATTATTTTTTCTGATATGTACTAAAATAAAATCTCCAGCTGAGCTGCAATTTTAGTAAGCTATCTGGCCTACCCTGTTATGCCCCTTATGCAACTAAGCTTAAGCACCTTAATGAACTTTAATGTTAACCCAAATGATTGAAGAAAATAATGCATATGGAAAAGCCAGAATCAGAATAAAATCTTTCCAAACTAAGTACATTTTTTCACTTTTTCCTACAAACACTCTATATAGTTTAGAGGGAAATTACAGGTTACATAGGCTACAAGCAAATAGGACCTTTCAACATACTGTATGTCTGCAAAAAACAATTTCTCACCTAGAGAAAAAGTCATTACTGGAAAACAATCCCATTTTAAGATCTCTAAGGAGGTAAACTATCTAGAAACAATATCTAGGTAATAGCTACCTATTTTTCTGCTGTACTGGAAACATGCTTGCTTGCTTTTTTTGTTTGTTTTGTTTTGGGGATTTTTTTTTCCCCAATGCACTTTCGATCTGAGCTCCATAGTTAAGTTAATTAGGAGTTAGACACATTGCAAATTAAAATCTGGAGCTGTTTTGAACTTTCAGATTCCCATGGTCCAGGCAAGTTTGTCTATATATGCTCTGTTTCCATTTCTCAAATGTCCTTTAGAGAAGGTTAAGATTTTCCATTTGACAATAGAGCATGTGGTTAGACAGTTTCACTGTTCAGTGTTCTGCGATATAATATTGTGCATATGAAGATATTGGAAATTTCTTCTATTTTAATTCTGATGACTTCTGGTTTTAGTTTGCTGGAATTATATTTTTTTTCTGATCTGTGACCTTTAGCACATTTCCTGATTTTACACTGTAACTAAATACAAATGAGGTAATGTTGGTTTTTTAAGATTTTTTGGAACTAAATAAAGCCAATATAGAATATGCATGGCAAATTATTTCTGGTTTAATGCTCCATTTTTTAATAATTTAATCAGTAATAATGTTGTATACCTCACTGTTATACTACAGAGGAAAAAAAAGTTTAAAAATAAAAAGACTTTTAAATCGTTAAAATGTACTTAAAAATACAAGAGAAGAAAAGCTTTCTTTGCAAGACAAGGAATCAACGAACAGATTCCTCAGTCAATTTGATATCTGTTTAAGATATTATTTTTAAGCATAGAATTTAAAATTATTTATTGCCATCATATCCAGTCCCATGTGTATCTCTATGTATGACAAATATAAAATTTTTATCCCTGCCAATCATACCCATACTTAACTACCTAAGAACCAAACAAAATCAAGAAAAATGAGTCCTCATAATACACAATTTCTCATTTTCTCTATTATTTTGTGAACACTGAATCATTTTGTGTTTTGTATTTTAACTCAGGCTTCATTCCTGAGTTAAAGGTGCTTTGTAAGTGGCTAACAATCATCAGTATTTTATTTAAACCCACCCTGTAGCTGTAATCATAAAGAAACCCTTTTTCTTTAAATGTATATACATACTTGAAAAAAATAAATCGATCTACATGCTGCAGGCAAGCTTGACGTAACTATAAATTGTAGCACAGCTGAAACCTAGCCCTGGCAAAGTGTATTCATACAGTTCTGTCTAAATATTACACCCAATCCAAGGCTTTTCAAAATTACAAATTTATTTTTTCTTTCAGCTTTCCTTCTCTTTTTCAGGCTAAATCTTTTACCTTTCCATCTTTAAATGTCTGTGGAAAAAAGAAAAATATGAAATTTTCAAGTTTATGAAATTCTTCAAAATAATCAACAAATAATTAAGCAGACACAAATATTGTCACATACACATGAATAGCATAAAGAGAAGTAGAAAAGCATATAGGAAATAAAATGAATCTTTATTTAACATTAAAAGAGGACATTGCAGTCCTTGCTTTAGGAAATACGCTTAGTTCAACATGTCAGTCGTCAGAAAATTCATCAAGTTTTAGTGTTTGAAATACACTAAGTGGCTAAGAAGAATAAGAGACTGTTTGATTTCTAAAGTGTATTTTCCAGGTAGCTCAGGGATCAGAATAGAACAACCTTCCCTCAGAATTGCAGAGACAACAGGAAAGCTTATCACCCTGTCTCCTTCTACACGGGGTGCCTCTTTCAAATAAGATAAAGCTAATCAAAGCCTCAAGCATTTGTGGCAGGAGACAGTGAATTAAACATACAAAAACCACTAGGTGGTCTTGTCTTTGTAAGCAGAAATGATTTGATGTGTGCCTTTATATTTTAATTGAAATAAAATGCAGAGATACTGCATGCAGCAAAGAAAAAGATTGTTATAATGAATGAATCAAATGGTATGCGGTCTTAGATGTGTGTCTAAAATTTATAAATATTAGATAGAGGATTTTTCACCTTTGCTTCTCCCTGTCCTTGCTGTTTAAAATGAAGCTATTTCAGTATCAATAAATAAATGTGTTCCCTAAGGCATAAGTAAGTCTCATTCACCTCCACTACAGTCTGCTATCACAACGGATTGACTGACCACACAATTCTGATTTTGAAATCTGAGTTTCAAGAAGTGATATTAAGCTGCTTTGAGTTGTCATAGAAATTGCATTTCTAAAAGAGATAAGTAGGTTTCAGATTCCTAAATAGTGCTACAACAGGAGCACTTTAGAAACTATAATGGAGCTATAGGACTCAGTATTCACAATTGTTGATTTGAAATGATCACATCATTTATGAAAACACATACCTAGATGTCCTTGACCATTTATGACAGCAGTAATGAGAGCAAACACAGCCAGCCTCAATTTAAACATGAATAAATATGAACCTTTCTGACATCAACTGTCCTTCCTTTGACAGTTTCACTACATACTAACTAAAGAAAACACACCACTATTCCAGAACAGATTTCATCTTAAAAAAACAATTGAGACCTTTATTGTCAGCACGGAAGAGCTAAAGATGCTATAAAATAATAAAACACTTTTATTTCTTCCTGCATTTCAGCAACTGGAAATAGCATTGAATCTGGCTGGTGTGGCAGGGCTTGCAAGCACACTGTTGATGAATATTGCCAAAGTGGCAATTGTGTTACATACTTACCTACAGCAACCGTATATTTAATATAGACTAAGATTTGTCCTGGCATGTGCATAATCGGTCAAATTTGTATTGCATATATAGACATCACAGAGGAAGAAAAGACAGCAGAGTCCAGTTCCAGTGCACCTGGAATCTGGACACTTGTCTGTGAGGGTCTGCCCTTCTCCATTGTCTCTAAACAGCTCATTTAGGGAATTAATCTCTTTGCACAGCATCTATAGATAAGTGGTTTGAATTGTGTTTTCTTTCACTACAAACTGGGTAAAAAGAACTGGATTATCACATTTCTTTTTATCTGTGTTTCCTGGGTCATTTGGAGAGCACGTCTAAATATCACATGGCATATTATATTAATCTGTGTTAATCAGAGGTAAGCCCCCAGGTCTTGTTTGAATATTCACTGACAACAAATTTTAGGGAGAAATATGTCATTTCAGGTTACTATTTCCTACTTCTTAAGTTCTCCATTGCATTAATGGCTTCAGCATTACCTTAACATTGTGTTATCTGTGACAGCTTCAAACCCTAAATTTGATGGTGAAGAAATGTGTCACTCAAATCAAACTCCCCCTTCTTTGTCATTAAACAGTTAACTTACAGCCTATGCACTCAGGGCCCTAAAACCTTTACAGCCTCCCAGAGTAAGGATGTTCATTAGAGGCACAGTCCCATGGAAAATAACCCCATATTTTGTTGTTTTTCTTTTTCTCTAACTTGTGTTTGGTGTCCTGTTGGCAGAGTGAATCTGCTCCTCTACAAGGTTCTAATTTGAGAGAGGAAGAGTTGTAGCCCCAAAGCTCTCTTTCCTCCAGCTCATGGGTAGGTTTTTCTGAAGCAGTAGACTTAAGTAACCATTTCCAGAAGTCTGCTGTCCTTCCCTGTGGCCATGCTCATGGGTAGTTTTCATGGCTCCTGGATGCCAAAGAGTCTATAAATCTTCAGTTTCTTCTAAACATCATGTTCCAGTGAAAGTTGCACTGGGTGAAGCCTTGGATCTCAATAACAGATATTAACTTTCCATTACAGAACTATGCTCACTTCCACCTTCCACTGGTTCAACCAGCTGTCACTTCCTCCCCACTATGCCATAAATTCAAGTAATTCTAAATTATTTTTCTAACAGTGGAAACTCAAGCAGGCCTGTGATACACTTTTGTTCTGCTCTCTAAAGAGCTCTGCTATATGGTTTGCATTGTTAGGTGGTTGTATGCATAACACACACATCGTTCTCTTGTTTACCAATCCATTTTTATCATCCAATATTAGAGTTTAGATTTCTGCCTTATGGGAGTTTTTTTCTTCTTCCTAAAATGAAACTGAACTAATTCCTATATTTCTGAATGGATGTTTTCCCTTGTATGCTCTTAATAGTTTCTTAAAGGCTTGCCAAACTTTAAAGCTGAGGGTTTTTTTTCCCCGTGTTTTGGGGTCTCATTTTTGGTCTTTTTTTCTTTTCTTCTGGCAAGGCAAGCAATACTTTGCAATCAGCTTAGCATATAATACATTTGCTTCTGAAATAATTGATGTATATCAACTTTATACATAAAACATGACAAAAGCCCATCAGCTATACTTTGCAGTCAGGAGATTAAAAATAAAAAATATTGTTAAAAAGTTGATTGGCAAAAATGTCCTAGTTATTCAACTAGTTTGCATCAGTGTCTTTTCAATGACAACTAAGCTCTTTAAAAAGTCTTATTCTGTTTGATAAAAAGTCTTTTTACAGAGGAGCTTGAATTTACACTTCCAAATTCTGTTTTTTGAAGACTATTAAAATGTTTGCTCATTTGAAACATTGCATCTAATCTAGTAAGACACATAAGATAAGAAAACAACTTCTAAAATATGTACATCAGCAAATCAAAATACCATCTTGGCATTGACATTAAAAATATCTTTTACTAAATTCATGAAATAAAGATTGTAGAGTGTAGATGACTTATGAATGTGCATGTGTGTGTATATTCAATCCCACTGTGATTTACAAATGATGAGCAGTACTACACAATTTAACCTATCAGAATTATTGAGCAAAGACATGTAGGAACATCCTAATCCTATGCTATGAATAAGCATAGTACAATCAATTTCTTAGTTATAGAATTAGTATCGACATGGCAACATCTATAGAAACTAAAAACATACTGTTCTACAGACTTGTGTTTGTCTTGCACCCAGCTGGTAAATTGCATCCTTTTGCTTGTGCTTAAACTAAATGAACAAGAAATAATATAAACATATTGCAGAAACCTATTACCTTCATGATATACAAGTAATATCTAAAATGTCTTCTCCTCTGAATCCTAAAGAACACATTATACTTATGTGCATCTAGAGATTAAGTAAAAGTGAATATAAAAGTTGAATCTTACAGAAGTTCTTAGAAATGTGCACACATTCTTGGAATGATATATTTGAGGTGAAATAGCTGAACAAGAACTAGAACTAGTTAGAATATAGTGTAAGTCATTCTTTGCTTAAGAACTAATAACAGAACTATCTATGAAACCAAAGTCACACTTGGCCAGTTTCTGAAGATAGTAGAATAATGATAAACAAATTTATCGAACACATATTTTAGTTATGATTCCTGAATGTTTAAAATATGTTCATAAAATTAAAAGGGATCACAGAGACATAGAACTAAACCATATGATTAAGGATACTAATTAGATGCTCCTTGAACTCTGGCAGGCTTGCTGTCATATCCACATTCCAGGGAGACTTTTCTAGTGATCACCCATCCTCTCAGTAAAAAACCTTTTCTTAATGACCAGCCTGAACTTCCCTTGGCACAGCTTCATTGCATTTCCTCATGTCTTACTACTGGTCACCAGAGGGAGGAAACCAGCCCCTCTGCCTCATCTGTTCTCCTTGGGGAAGCTGTTGAATTTGATGTGGGCACCTCGCAGCTTTCTCTTCTCCAAGCTGAGCAAACCAAGCAACCTCAGCTGCTCCTCTTGCCTTCAAGACCTCTCACCCTCCTCTGAACACACTTTAATAGTCTGATATCCTTCTTATACTTTGTATGTGTCCAAACCTCCACACAATACTGGAGATGAGGCTGCAGCAGTGCAGTGTTGAGTGGAACAACCACCGCCCTCACCCAGCTGCCATTCCATGCCTCGTACATCACCGGGCATTGCTTGTTGTCCCTTTTGGCTGCCAGGAAACACTGCTGATGCATGTTAAACCTCCTGTCAATCCAAATCCTCCAGATATCTTTCCACGGTGCCTCACTCCAACTTCTCACCCCCCAGTTTGCATTTATAACCAGGGTTATCCTGTCCCAGGTGTATAATCTGACCCTTGCTCTTGTTGAAATGAATTTGTTTTGAATGGTCATTTCCAAATAACACGATCAGCTCAGAGTACAGGGTGCATTTATCTTGACTATGCTTTGAGGCAAGAAGTTTTCAAGAAAATCATCCCAGAAGAGTCATTCCCAGCTCTGTACTGAGTAATATAACAATCTTATATACTCAACAGTTTGATGAACTATTCAAATAGACTAGCAATAAGATTAATTTATTGGTTTATGATGGACAGAAAGATTTGATTAGAGTTGTAACTCGAACTGTGATTTCTCTGCTCACTGTTCACCCTTAAGTTTACTCACTCTTTTGCTGCAGTATACTCGAATCATTTAGCAATAATAACTACTCTAAAAGTCCAATTCAACAGACTCATTTTAGGCAGTCACTGCAGCAGGAATCAACAGTATCTTCAGAGTTTTTTTAACAAGGATTCTAAAAAAAGCCTAAACATGCAGATATTTGCATTACATATGTTTCTAGAAGTAGTTGTGATGAGACCTTGTTTTTTGGCTTCTGTTCAGATACTGAGGGGATATCAGAAATTAATTTATGTTTGTATCAAATGTACAGCCAATTTGGGATGGCAGCAGAAAAGGAAATACCAGGAATAAAAGATATATTTTACAGTATTGAAATTACATTTTTACTTCACTAGTAAAATGAAGTATACTTTATTTTGATTTTTACTTATACTTTGATTTTTTTTTTATGAGAAAGACCAGAAAATAAGGGGAAATATTATTATAAGATCTGTGATTCTGTAGATTTTCATAGCTAGTAGTCACCACACCTTCACTGAAGACACCAAATCCACTTATTGGGTAAAAGTACAATTCAAGTATATTCCCATTTCTCTTAATTAGTACTTTGTATGAGGGTTGTTTATTATTATTATATTATTATTATTGTTGTTGTTGTAGTTGTTGTTGTTGTTGCAACCACTAGGTCATACAATAAAATTGTATAGAATTTCTTCACTAAGATACAATAAAAAGGGAAGAAGGGAGAAAAGAGCATCCAAGTAAAATTTTTTTCCTCTTCCAGTCTCTTTTTCACATTAATCGGTATTAACCCCTGAGAGGAGGGTGTTTAGATCTGTCACTTCACCATGCTGCCACATAACTAATTAATATTAATGGTGGAGCTGTGAACTCATCAGTCTAAGCTATTAAAATTAAAACATCAGGAGCTTTCACACCCTGAAAAAGGATTAAAATGCATTTATTATCAATGACAAAGCCAGAGCTTATCCTCCCTTTCTGATTCCTAAGGAAGAGGGCAGTGTTGTATTTAATTTATCACAAGAAATAGGACTTCTTATCTGTACTCTAATCTTTGACTGGATCTCCTCTTTCAGCAGCCTGAAGTCCAAAGGAAATGCTAGAATGTCTTTTATTAAAATACAGTTATTATCACAGTTTTAATAATTCTGAGATCTCAAAATAACAGAAGAAAATTTGTGATCTGTAGAGTGACACTGATGCAGGGGCAGCTGAAGCACAGTGAGAGCAGCCTAAAGGAGGACCATTTCTGATGCTCTTTTTAAGAAAGCATCTGGGTTTTGTCATGTAGCAAAAAAGCCAATGAACTATGGAAGAACTATTGCTAGAAGTAATCACTTAACTACTGTTTTCAAGATAAGGAAATTAAACTAGCTGTTTGGATCTCTTATTTAGTCAAATATAGAGAGTCTGACAAATGAAGCATGAGTGAAATGTCTCCTGTCCAATGCTTGTCCCTTCATCCAACTTACCAATGGATTCAAAATTTAAACCCCAGTGATATCAGTGGCAGTCTTCTTTATTTTAGCCTTTGCATATACAGAGTTATGACTACATTCAAAAGCAGGGCAAGCACAGAATATGCATGTTTTGAAAACCCTGAAACCTTCACAGTGGCAAATAAATAGCCAGGGATCTGAGTGGGAACACAGGAGCCAGGACATGCTTATGACAGGATATTTCTGCCCTATGAAAAATTTCAGGTAATTAATTCAGGCCATGGAACATGGTGCCAACTGAAAGCTGGGTATATTCACACTGCTGTACTCTGAGAATTGCTATTTATTTGATAAATGTACACAAGGCCCACAGAAATCAAATGACATTCATAAATCTAAACAGGAGGTGATAAAAACACAAAGCTCAGCTTTTAATAAGCAGGGACTTCCATCTGGTAGTTCTGGTGAAATTACAGGTGCATGTAGCAGAAGCATTTATGGCAGCACAGTCTTACTGTCCTCAGAATTTCTTCCCAGCAAATACATCTATTGATTCAGAACAGAGCAAACCAGCAAAAAATTGTACCAAATAATTTACCAAAAGCCTAACTCTTTGACAGCACTGAAAATGCAGTAGCAAAATGAATGGGAAAAAAATGTGCAGGTAGACCTGGACATTATATGCTGTAAGAGCTGTGGCTTTGTTCAATCTGTTACAACTTTGTTCTTGTATGGTCCTGTTTCATTGAAATGCAAGCCTCATATTCAAGTTGTGAGGCCAGGGGGATCTATAGAGGGCTCAATTGCTGATTTATAGAAGTCTCAGTTGCAGCTTAAAACAGGAGTCACATTCTGATGTAGCAGCAAGCATGTCAAAAACTGATGACAGGAAAGAACTTGTAACAAAAGGATACTTGGGGGTAAGGTGTTCCTTTCATTTTGTCTTCACAAAATCTCAGGCATGGATCAGGGGATCAGAATATCTAAATAATATATATGGGGAAAAAATATAACTTTTAAAATAAAACTGGAAAACCATCTGTTTTGCATAGCATTAATTTGTGCTACAAAATTTTACTGATTGTGGCCTATTTTAGATCCGTTTTGTGTGTTAAAATAAGTCTTAACATCACTTTTCAAGCCAAATCTGATGACTATCACAATAGAAATAGAGAACATTTTCAAATCAATCTTTTTGAGTCTCTTTATTAAAAGTGACTATTCTGAATAATAAAAACATACTTTGTGTGATATTGAAGCTATTCACAGAAATGAAAATGAAAAGGAGAAACCTGAATATTGATATATTCTACATTTTTTTACAGTCTTTCAAACGACAAGTGGTAAATTAGATTACTTTTACTTATAAACATCAAAGAACACAGTGTCTCAGAGAATCTCTGAGAAGTGACATTACAAGTCCTAGCTATTCTGTACAGTCCCAGCAGAAGAGAAAGATACAAAATGGTGTTACTTGCACTGTGAAAGATCTAAACAACCATGAAACAGGTTCAGAACATACTTGCTGAAGTTCTCCATTCACAAGTATTTAATTAATTGTCTCCGTCAACCCCTGATAAGAGCCCTCTCCCATTAGCACAGACTAACCTTGTCTCTGAGAAAAGAAACTGATTCATTTCTGATTTTCACCAGAGCATCTCAAAGCTCTGACCAGAACTAAACTTAGACACAAACATTTCAGTGCTTAAGTTAGACTGACAATCCTTTCAAGTTAGTTAGCAAGTAATTGTGCTCCCTCGGGTTGGCCAAAAATAGGACAGAGCCTGGTTCTGAAAAAGGGTATAGATATAAAAGTATTTTTATTTTACCTAGATGTTCTGAAAGCATTGCTCAGAATTTGTTACACTTAAAAATGTTACTACCATGATGAAATACTATAGTATCAGTCCATTATACTAAATTATATATCTTCCAAGACAACTTTGTGAACATACAGTGAGAAGTCCAAAGTCTAGATTTTCATGTACTGCCATATGTATTTCAATAACACTATGCCCTTCAAATGAGCAAATAAAATATTTATGATATCACTACACTGCATTTTTTTCCTAAATTATTTAAATTTATAACATAAGTGAGAAAAAACCAAAACCCTAACAACCTGGTATAATTAACAATTTAACAAAGTCTATATTTGGCATTCTTGGCTGAAGTGCATAGTTTACTCATACCAGTGAATTTTGTTCAGGACGCATGGGAGTTTTCCATCCTATTGTTTGATTAGTCCTATTCTTTGGCCTTAATTCATCAAATATTGGGACAATTTCCAGCTTTTCTCTCTCAGGTCCTATTCAGAGTTGTTTGAGGTCAAGGGAATGATGTCAACTGAGTTTAAACTAGTCTCTAAATATAGTGCCCTTTCTTATGGCACAGAGAGGAAGGACATAAGAAAATTATATGGTGTAATTTCAAACGTTGTAATTAGTACAAATACTGTAAACATTAATGACTTTAAGCATCTAAATTGTTTATAGAACAAACAAAAAGGGAATTAATCACGGAGATATATCTGAACTTCAATCCCATTCTGGAGCTCAGTGGTGTCCTGCAGCCAGAATATGAGTCCTCCTGTTTGAAGTTGTCTTTTCCTCATATGCCAAGTAGGCAAGATATTTCCTGCTGAATTAACTTCCTATAAGCTAGATCAAAAACTGTCAGGAGTCCTGGGAAGGCAATTCAGAATGTCTGTCTCCATAAAGGAAATAATCTCACTGAAGTATCCTAAGAGCTCTTCAGTTTGTTTAATCTTGTCAACCATGCTTCCTCTTTAGTCAGTGAGGAGATAAAATCCAATCACAATGTGGAAGATGGAAATTAAGAGCTCCTCTCTACTTGATGGGGAAAAACTTCATTTCAAAGCCAGAGGAGAGGTTTGAAATAATTGAGGTGTCTCTTGAGGTTCTGATCATTTTCTTTTGACTCTAGAGAGATTCCAATGTACTGAGGTGGAAAACAAAAACCTTCTTTGTTAACTTAGAGGAAGAGTATATCATTCTGATACAAAATATGCCCGGTAGAAAAATCTCCATATCCTAGACTTGAAGCCTTTGATTTCTTAAAATATAGGTTTTGCACTTGTACAATCACTATCCATACTCTGACTTAGCTATCTCCATTACTAAACCAGGACCAAAGCACTGTTTCACTGAGGTTGAGGTACCTGGGTACTTAGGTAAAGTCCATGGGCTCTTGGTGAGTAGTGAAACATGGCTGCAGTCTTCATGGCTTAACTCAAGCGTGGGATGGTAAATGCTGCTGATAAGCAGGATCTGATGATCAAATTTTCTCCCTTGCACTCCTTCTTTAAACCATGTTTCCTCACTGTATGCCATTTCTAGGCACTCTAAATAGTGACATAGCACTCCCCCCAAAAAAATGAAAAAAAAAAGAAATGAAAAATTAGATTCAGTATATAAGAAAATGTTCAAGGTATGGATATTTTATATGGATTTCTGATTTTTCTTTCTGAATTTTGTGACATTAGCATGCAAAACATGATATTGTAACAAAAGGGTGTGGGAGTGCTGGATGACAGCCATCTGAACGTGAGCCAGCTTGTGCCCAGCTAAGCAGCTTTTAGAACCATTGGAAAATGACCTTCTCTCTGCTTGATTTACTCTTAGCTTTCACTTCTCTCTCCATTACTCTGGGCAACCAAATTTTGCTACCAGCTTGGTCAGGTCATTGAAGGGCTAAGATAAACTTTTCAAGTTCTTCATTCTTTACTTCTATGACTACCAAGTACAAAAGCTTCAACTTGTAATTACCATAATACAAATCTCATTCACCTGGTCAGGTTAGATATGTGAAAAGACCATCAAGTACTCTTCATTCTGATCAGGTAAGTTCTGAGAAGGCTTTCTAGTAAATCTTTTCTTACCTTTTGTTTTAAGGTACTGATTGCTTGTATATGCATATGTGAGTTAGCATTTTAATATTTAAATGAATAATAATATTGTATACAAATGAATAATAATTTCATCTAGGTTTTATTTTTTAATTAAATTATATTAAAATATCTCAATCTCTGAGTAAACTCCAAAGGATCTGTCATGGTCCATTATGCTCCAAAGTAGCCAGTAGGGCTTATTATGTCAATTATCATACACATCTATGACAAATTGGGG
>VYXD01013448.1:1270188-1314306 GCA_013397195.1 Hylia prasina | reverse complement strand
GCTCTCTCTGTGCCCCACAGTGGCAGAGACAGGGACAATTGCTGGCATTGCCAGTGGCCTGGCCATGGCGCTCATTGGGGCCGTCTCCAGCTACATCTCCTACCAGCAGAAGAAGTTCTGCTTCAGCATCCAGCGTAAGTCCTTCCCCCAGCACCCAGGGGGCACACAGAGCTTGTGTCCAGCTGTGTCACCCTGAACCCCACTGCCATTCCCCACCCAGTGCCCCCCAGCTGGCAGAACAAAGCCACAGGCCAGGCTTTGCACCCCAGGACTTGCTGCCACACTGCCCCTCACACCCCACACAAACACAAACCATCAATACCAAACACAGTAAATATGAAAAAAAACCCCACATCCCACCCCAAAGCAAACCAGCCCCTCCCCTAAATCTCAGCAAGCAGTACAAACTCACCAGGCTGCAGGGAAGGAAGCAGGGCAGTGTCTGTACCTGGGGCTTCAGCCCACGGCACCTGTGTGACAATCACCGTGGTGAACAACTGCAAATTAAGCAGCAAACTGCAAATCAAGCAGCAAAACTTGCTGTTACCATAAAACACCTTTTGCACGAGCTGCCCCTTGAAGGTGCTTGGTGCAGGCATTGCAGGAGAGCCCTCACAGCCTCAGCCCACAGCACTCACCTGACCATGGTGGGCTCCTGCAGCTCTTTATGGGAGGGAAGTTACAAGCAGCTGAGTTACTAGCTCTTTTTTTTTTAAATTAATCAATTGAAATCTCCTGTGAGTCCCATTTGCTCAAGGGAAAGGGTGTTTGGGGTGGGAAATTTCTGTTGGAATCGTGCTATTTTCCCAGTTGTGCCTGAGACAAACAGCATTTTGGTAAATTAGATCAGCAGGAAAAGTCAAATGAATGTGATGGAATGAAACACCCTTGTATATTCCCCTCACTTAAATGATATTTTGGCAAGAATAAATAATAAAAAAAAAATGGAGTAAAGGCTCTGATGAGGAGGAAGCTGAGAGATACAAAGCCCCAGAAAGGCAGCAGGAAATTAAAGTTAATTATAAAGGAGGATTAATTTAAGCCATCAGACATGGCATGCTGGGCTAATGTCAGGCCTTAGATGCATTGCAGTGCATGACAGAAATCTTAAGAGCCGTCAGCTGCTGCAAAAGTGACTTTTTGTTGAAAAACATCAATTGCATTTGGTGTTATTCCAGCAAAACACGTGTCTGGGTGGAGGCAGTGGTGGTGTGCAGTGACCACTCTCCTGACACACGGAGGAACAGGCTCAGTTCTTTCTCTTGCCCAGCTGCCCTTCAGCTTTGAGTCCCTTCTGAGGAGCATTTGCTGATGATTCCTCTAAAGGACATGCACAAGGCTGCCTGGAACTCTTCATCCCACTTTCTTTTCTTACACCTCACCTCATGCTCGCCAGCCTTGCCCTGGGCTATGGCTCAGCCTCCTGCTGTCCCTGGGCAGGGTGGGAGCTGCACCTCTCCTGCCCTGGGCAGCTGCTGGCATGGGGACTTTATGGGCTTTGTTAGCCAGCTGAGAACCCTTTTTCTCCTGTGTCTTGGAGAGAGCAGCTGCCCCATTGCTGCCTAAGGCTCCCACCACACTCCTTTGGCTTGGCCCTGGCACCATTCCCTGCCTCCCTCCTTTGCTGGGAGATACCAGTGAGCCCCATCCAAAACTGGTGGTGAGGCACAGCCAGTACCTGCCACACCCTGAGCCACATTTAGATGTGCAAACGAGTTATAGATAACTAAAAAGTGGATGCTGCATGGCCTGATTGCCTCAGGCTTCGTTTACAGACCAGCTCCTGAATCCCCTTCTCTGGTCCCTCTCTGATGGATGCAACAGTTAGCACAGCACTCCCACCTCTGCCTTTCCCCACAGTTATCCCTCAGAGGAGCTCCTGAGGATGCCTGAGGTCCATGGCACATCCCAGAGTGTCTTCATTCACCTCCAGCTCTGAGCTGGACCACCCCCTTTCTCCTGCCCACCAGTGCCCAGCCTTGCTCCTTGGCTTCACTTGTTGATAACGTTGGGAACTTCTTTGCATTTAAATAAGGGACTTATTGGGGATTTGACACCCCACTGGGATCCTGCTTCATCACCACAGCCCTGCTCTGAGCTGCTTCTTGAAGCTCTGCATAACTTAGCTTTTAATGAGGCTGTGGCACATCTCAGTGCTGAGGCACAGTCCTGTCCTGGAAACCTTCCTGCCTTCCTCCTGCCACACCCCTCAGAGCTGAGCTCCTTACACAGGCATCAGCTGGGCTGTCTGGCCTGATAAAGATGAAGCAGGAGCCTCAGACAAAAGAGCTGCTGCTGGAGCTCCATGGGCACTCTGAAACCCAGCACTGGCTGTGGGTTGTCGAGGCTTCTGTGCTGCTGTCACTGCAGAAGAGGTTTCAAAAAGAAGTCTGAGCTGTTACAGCTCTGAGGCCCATTACCAGGGTTTTTGAGGCATCAAAGCAGATAATTTTACTTTCTACCCTTCCCACCTCACCCTGTTTATTGTGCTTCTCAGAGGGGCTGAACGCGGAGTACGTGAAAGGAGAAAACATGGAAGCCGTTGTAAGCGAGGAACCCCAGGGTGAGAGCCTTGTATCCCTTACCCCTGCCTGCATCCCTCCCCTGAAACAGCTTGTCCTCAAAGTCCCCGGTGCTGCATGCAGCTGCTGTGCCCCTTTGATGCTGGCACTGCTTAGGTGATGCTACAGCTTTTGTGAAACACCCACCACAGAGCTTTTACCCCTTTGCTGACACAAAGGAAAGCCTGGTAAGAGCCCAAGGAGCTCAAGCTGTAAACGATGGCAGTTAACATTTGGCTTTCATGTAACCAGCCACGGAGAGCCCTGCACAAGAGAAGCAGATCCTTCTTTCAGTGACAGACAATCAGGGCTGCTGCAAAGGCTTTTCCAGTGTCACATGCAATCAGGCAGTGCTGGGCACCTGCTGCTTGTGCCCTGGTTCCATCCTGTGCTGTTGTACTCACGGGTTTTTCTCTCTCTCCCCAGTAAAATATTCAGTCCTGGAAACGCAGTCAGCAGAACCACCAAAACAAGACAGTGCGAAGATATAAAGTGTGACCCAGGGCTAGAAAATAATCAGTCAGCAGCAACAGAGATCTTACATGCTTGTAATTTAGCTTTTAATTTAATTTGACTCCAAAGCTATTTAATGTGTATTTAGGCTTGAATTGGCTTTTTATTGCTCTAGGCTTTAGGGTTAGACTGGTAGCATGCGTTTATTTTTTGTGAAGAGGTTTATGTTTACATGGAAGTGGTAGTGTAGGATTGGTGTGCACTTGTATGGAATATCCACAGAAGGTCCTTCAGCTGTGGTCAGTTCTCAAGAGCTTACAGGTGTGAGGACAGTGAAGTGCCTGTAAATCGCAATCCAAAGCCAAACCCTGCAAAGCCTCCAGCCACCTTCTGCTCCGGGCAGTGTCACTTCCAATGGTGGGGACAAAGCTGCACGTTCCCTGAGGGGGCATGGCAGTCCTTCCTCTAGCTGCACCTAAAAATGAAGTGCCTGTGGTGAGTCCTCGTGTGGGGCCTTGGGCTGAGCCAGGTGATGCCCTGCTCCCCAGCCAGGAGTTGAGGATGCTGCACCACCACCACCACCCCGCGCTGGGCTTCTAACCAAAGGACCTGATTTTCACACCAAGTCACCAACTCAGCTGACAGCAGTGTGTGCAGTGTTCACTGTTAGCAAAGGCCATTTGGATGCTCCACTGTGCTGCAGATCAGAATGGGACTGAAGTGATACACTTTGTCTGAAGCTGTGCCTGGGGGAGTTTAGGCTGGACATCAGTGCCACGGTTTAGTTGATGAGGAGGTGTTAGGTTAGGTCGTAGGTTGGACTTTTCCAACTACTTCAGTCTGTGATTCTGTCTGAAGTCAGATACCTAAGCTGTCACCACAGTTAAAGCTGTGTGCATATGGATGCTTTCAAGGACAGGTTCAGATCTCAGTCACACTAGAACAAGTGACAGATTTAACTCAAAAGAAAATAAACAAAGCAGGTATCTGTTAAGACCTTTAATGCTCAGTACCACAACTGAAGTCAAGCTTAACAAGATGTAGTCCCTTCCTTCTTTTATCAGCAACCATCAGGAGTGCTCCCAGGCACCCAGAGGCAGCAAAAGGATTTAAGCTTCACTCTTGGTGTCACTGGCTAAGCTTTAAAAAAGGCAGTACCTCCTGAGAGGACGAATCCTCCATCACTGTCCTGCATGGGGCTCCTGCAGCTGCCTGGGAGGCACTGGGCTGTGAGAGGTGCTCAGCAGGACACTGGGCTGCACCAGGACAGTGCACACACAGCCCCTGCCACGCTGCCAAGCCACTGCCCAGACCTGGCCTTCACTATCCTGCAAGAATTTCTGTTTGGATTTCTAACACCTCCCCAGCAACCTTTCTGACTGCTGCTAAAATGTGGCTAACTGCCACTTTCCAATACATTTTCCCAAATCGATGATTGCTTAAGAAGCATGCTCTGAAGTGAAGGAAATTCCACTTCCCGTGGTGCAGGAGGCACTCACTGTTGATGTGTAAACCTGAAATGTAAGCATTTTGTACGGGTTTGCAAATTAAGTACTTCACGAACGTGTGTTAAGGAAACCAAGCCCTTCAGTGTGATGTACAAATTCACAGCTTTCAGGTAGACACGACTTCCAGAAGGCCCTGCCAGGAGGAGGTGAATGAGCCCAGGAGCATCGCTGGCTAACAGCTCCATTTGGAAGGGAATTGCCTAGTAACTTGGTTAAGTGTTTTGCAATAGCTGCACAATTCTTTATGCTCTTTTTAACAGTTGCATTTTTAAAGCCTTATACTAGCTCTGGCAGAACAGCTACAGTGTGTAAGGTGCCTCACAACTATTCAGAACACTTAGGCTACACCAATACTCCTCTGAAGTACTGCTGCTTTGTTTTATGAATGTGTTTGGAATAGGAAAGAAATGTCAAGGATTGGCTCAGATAATGGAAGCATGGCAAAGAGATGGGATGCACTGTTTGCTTACTCCCAGAGAAGGGTTTTCATGGAGGAAGTGTGGTTTGGAGAATTTGCAACAACTCAGTGCAGGCTAAGCCACAGAGCTGAGTTTGTGTATCTCCAGTGCCAAGCACCAGCACTTGTTTTTTGTTCCTGCCCAAACCCACTTGAAAGCTGTAGCGTGAGATGTGTTTTCTGTAAGTTATTGTAGATGAAGTGTTACAGCAGGGCACTGATGATCACCAGAAGCTGTTTTCCCAGCTTAGTGCCCATAATTCCTCCTCTCACTTTGCCAGTGACCATGTTCCTGCAGGTGCAGATCACTGCCTGTTGGAGCAGAGTGTCAATAATCAGTGTGGGTTGAAGAGTACAGCACCCACCCCTCCTCTGGGGAACTCTTCCACTAGGGCATGGAGGGAGCACAAGTCTAATTCAAAATACTGCAGGTCACAGATTTAACAAAGAAAGGCAGCAAAAGCTGTTTAACTGGAAAACCCACCCCAGGTTTTGGGACTCAGAAGCTGCTGCTTTGCCCAAGGCTCCTCTGTAAGGTTGGTGACTTCTTACACCTCAGTGTAATGTGTAGGTATGTGGAAATCCATAAATGCACAGTGAAAGAGAGCACTCCCAAAGTGAAGAGCAACAGAATTCAAGATTTCTTTCTCTAGGATTTCAAACAGGAAAATACCTGCAAATCCTGCAGTAGAGAAATTGGGCTTGGCCTTCTCTTCAAAACTGAACAAAAAGTCAGATTCTTAGTGGTAAATGTCAGCAAAGGCTCAAATGATTTTTTATTGTCCCCTCTTCCATCTGAACTGCCACCAGTCTCTGAGAAACAGGGAGTTTATACATCATCTATATTTTAAGCATTATAGCAACTGAGAGGTTTCCTGTATGTTTTCCCAGTAGTGATCCAAGTTCTGGAACAGCTGACCCAGCACTGACCTCCACTTTCATTTAATTACTATTTATTCACTTAAATTGGGATATGGATTTTTTAAAAATCCTGCATTTAAGCTCTGTATACATGGCATGAACTTTCTTGTCCTTTATAAAAAAGGCAATAAACCACTAGAAAATTGGTTTGCTTTTTTTTTTTGAGTCCCAAACCTGTATATCCTGAGAGTTTTTGTACTGTGTATGCTGTGAGCTCTTTTTCTTATGACACCTCACTTCTAAAGCGATTTTAAATGGCAATAAAATGATTCAGAAAAGGTTTGTCAAAGGTCTGACAGGGAAAAGAGAGAATTGAAATAATTCAGCTGGCTCTTTTCGTGTTTATTCTTTCAATTACTTGCATTTTCCCTTGGCAGTACTTCCTTTCAGATTCCTCAGCTGAGAATACTCTGACAGGAATTTCAGCTCTTTTTGGCACTACAAACTCAGTCATTTTCATGCAGCCCCACTAACGAACCCTTACAAGTACTCCACTGTCATCCTTAACTACTCATTTGTTGTGATAAAAGTGGAATTAGTCCATAATACCGACTCAGACTCTGAAAATGAAGGATGAGTTGGCAGGCTGAGGCTTTAAAAATTGCTTCTCTGACAGATGAGGTTCAGGAACAAATGAAGTTCAGAAACAACAGTGTTGTGAAATTAGAGAATTCTTTGAGTGAAGTTCTAACTTAGAAGCAAGACAGATTCCTTGCTGCTGAAGAAGTGACCTGTACCAAATGAGGGTTGAATGTTATGCTGTAACAAAATACATTTTGTTAATGTGTGTGTAAGGGTCAGGGGGGTAAAAACCAGAATTGAACTACCTTTGGAAAACACCAAATAAACCAAGTTGACTAGAAAACATTTTCAACTTGATAATTTGTGGGTTGTTTTTTTTTTTTGATGTTGGAAGTAAGCTGCAAGTGTTTGGCCATATCCTTCTGGTACATCACCTCTTCTCTAACTACACTGAAGACTTCATTTAAAAACTAATCCAAACTGGACTTTGTGAGAAAACAAATACCACTATGAAAATTTTAATGGTAAAAGTGGAGTATTTCCATAACACACACACACACTCTCCTCAGGTCACCCAGCAGCCAAACTCGAGGCAGTGCCCTGGGTTTCCTGCAGTTTTCTTTACATTTTCACACCCAGTAGATAAATCTCCCATGCAGTGCAAACTAAGCTTTGTATAATTATGCAATGCTCAGTCTCACAGTCAAAAAAGGTGGTTTATATTTCAAACTAACTACTTCTGACTCGTGTTTCTTAACTCTTTCCTCCCAACTGCACAAGATCTGGCAGTTAAAAGCTATCAATACCCTCTTAGTTCAGCAGGTATGGTCTCAGCAAATGGACAGTCCTTTTTGCTTTTCACCACAAATGTTTCACCTGGGGAATATCTGAATTGCCCATTTTACTGTGTCCTCTGTTGTGAGGCTCAGTGCACATGAATGAGAGCTCTTGATTCCTTGCTTTCAGCTTTTAGAGAACCAGCTGTTCTTGGTGTTCCTACATCCAACACATGAATCAGTACAGCTTCTCTTGGAAAATGAAAGCAATGAAACACTTCTTGTTTAAAGCTCTAACTCCTTGAGAAGGCTGCCTCTGCAGGCAGTTTAGGAGTGTTTATCAGCTTTAAAAGCCTTCTCCCATTTAAATGAAACAACAAAAACATTACTTTTATCTTCAAAGGAGAAAGAAGTGTAAATTCAGCTCTGAAACAGGACTCAAATGGCCGAGTCTCTGATGCTGATCATTCACTTAACTCACAAGCAAAAAATTTGTCAACTGGTTACCGAGGCTTCATCCCCTTCTGGGACACTGGATTCAGGCTGTACCCCTCTCATATGTCACTGACAATAGGAAAATCCAAATGTACAAGCCAAATGTAACTCCTTGCTGCCTTTTCACATTCCCTTTATACTGAGCAATCAAAACCAAAGCAGAAGATCTGGCTTTTGAACCAGAATGTAACAGATCCAAGGTGCATCAGACAGGGAACAGGCTTCTGCTCTTCCCTTAGCTAGATCAATACTGCCTTATTGGGAAAAAAAAAATTAGTTGTTAAATCAATAGGAAAACACCTGATTATCAGGAAGCAGGCTGAGTACAACAGCAATCATCTCCTCAGTGTAAAGCTATGCTCTGACTAGCCCATCTGAGCTGCAGAACACCTCTGAGCATCTCCATGCTAAGTGTGTACAAACCCATCCATTGTGCTGACACACAGAACAGCAGGACCCTTCCCCAGAGCTCTCCCTGCACATCACAGGCTCGCTGAGCTGTGTTCACACTGCTGGATGCACAGCCAGCCAGATGAAACCACTGATGCTCTGCTATGCAAAACCAAACTCTCAGAGTTTAGCTTTAGGAATCCAAGCTTTAAAAAATCCCAGAACGCCCAAGCTAATCCAGTCATCGCTTTTGCAATAATTACAGAGAAAATGTTGTGATTATTAATACAAATACAGAGAAAAACTTCAAAAGATTCTCTTTAGCACTGCATTTTGGAGATAATGTGCTTTACTTTAATATACAGTTGAAATGTCAAGGAAATCTGAAGTACGGCAGAGTTTAATTCAATACCAGCTCAACATGTTTTGGCAATGTAAAATTCACTGCTGGCACACTGTTCAGCAGAACCATTTTTTACAGGAAAACATCTTTCATCTATTTATAAAAAGTCTGAGGTTGATTAAGAGATGCAACATTGCAAACCTTCCTAAGCTGTGTTCGTGTAGGTGAATATTTATTACAACAAGCATTCACTACAGTGAGAAGGACACGTTGAAATACCCTGCACTGCACAGTAAACGTGTAAGACTGGATGCAGCACTTCAGGCTCTCCAGCTGAAGCTGGGAAGGTGCTCAGCAGCTCTCCTGACTCATGAACATTGTGCTGGGAAGAGTTAATGCACAGAATGAGACACAGAAAAGCCATCGTCACGTATTGGGAACAAATGTGCAGCAACAAATGAATCCTCGCAGTCAGTAAAAGCCACAATCACCATAAAGAATCAATTGGCTCTTAAGAATGGGGCTTAATTCCCACCAGCAGAACCCAGAGCAACACAAGCACGAGTCAAAAAGCAGAGCTGCAATATTTGAGTTTCCTAAGGAGAAGAACCAGATTTTCATGAAACACGGCGAGGAAAACAATCCAGGGAGAATTTGCAGCATGCACCATTTCTAGGCTTTCCAAGAATGCCAGTGAGAAATTTTCTAAGAGGAGGAATGTTACAGTAATCAAATCTCTCCAGTATGAGCATTTCTGGGGGGAAATGCAAGTTGAGAATGCATATTTAACATGACAACACAGATTATTCATTTACAGAAAAAATGCTAGTAGGAATTTAAAAAACCAAAAAGTGAAGAGGCTTTATTTCAAGAAAAACAATTAATGTCATATTATTCAAAAAACTTTGTCAAACAAAGTCATTGCAAGTTAAGGTCCTCAGAAGGGTTTGGACAGGCAGGATCCATTATTTCAATGTACAGCTTAAACCCACGGGAGGATGCATATGTTTAACATCACACACACATGGGTATAAACGCACACAGCTTTGCATTTGGTGTGTACACTTAGAAACAAAACACACTTCACAAAGTGGAGCTATACAGACTATACAATTTACACAGCTGGGTGTCATTCCATCCCCAAATATTACCATTTGCTAGAAAACAAACTTTTACTTTGTACAAGACCTTGACATGAGCAAGTTTACCCCTCGCTCAGGAGGCTGAAACTGAATAATAAGCTAAACAGTCAAAAGACTTTATTTCAACTTGTACAAAAGGCATTAAAAAACCTAAAATACGTGCTTTACCAAATATATTACATCATACAAGTCAGTGTGGTGTACTTGATAAATCCAGCTCAACTTCATCCACTTTTAATGGCATTTTTAGTTTGAAATGTAAAACTGACTACACTGGAAAACATTTCTTTTAAAATCAATTTCGAAGTGCCTTACCTAAAAAAAATAAATTGCTCTAGGAAAAAAAAAAGTATATATATATAACTGAGTGAAATGAGGAGCTCCCATTCAGAAAGACATTTTGTGTTCTGAGTAAGCATCATGTGGCATTTCATCTGATTCTCTCAACCAGGCATAGCACTCTAGACAGTGTGTGAGGCATTTTTCTGTCTGCTTGGCAGATGGATTCCTTTTCAGAATGGTTAAATTGTTAGTTGCTCAAAACAAAGTTTAATTTCACGATTGGTGACTTAGCTAGAGTGTCAAAACACATGTGGGAACTGCCAACAAGAAAATACATCACATCCATTGAAGCTCTTTTTGGCCTCATTGTGATAGCATCAGACACAGAGTAAGGCATGTAGAGCACAGCAATTACAAGTCACTCACAATCCTTTGGTGACGGGAAAAGCATTTCACCCTCCTCTGTGTTGTCTGACACGGATTTGTTCAGGTGGCTTTTGTTCCACGTCACACAGAGGTGTGCACTGGCGTGGCAGAATGGGAAGGAGAGGAACCTCTGTCAGAGGAGGAGGAAATGGAGCGCGTGGCAGCCTCCCGCTGCAAATCCTCCACCTTCTTCTGCAGCTCTGCCCGGATGGCCAGGAGTTCTTTCAGATTTTGGTGGATTGGAACCTGCCAGGGGAAGAAAGAAAAGGCTTGCTTTGACTCTCAGAGTGAGGGATCTTTTTGCAACAATGCGTCTGCTGCTGCTTTTAGTAACAAGGAATTCAACACTTGTGAATTTCAGCATGTCAATATTTAGGGAAAGTGTTTCTTTGGTCACTTGAAATGAAACACCGCAGGGAAGTGTCCCTTTCTAACAACAGAATTGGCAGGGAACCTACTAAAAAGTGTTTGCAAGTGGTTTTGATGGGATCCCAAATATACTCCAATAAATGTACCTGTACCCCTTACCAATACCACTGTCAGCTGAACTTAAAATGCCTTTCCTGGGAATGATTTCTCCGGCCTCTTGGGACAGAACTTACTTTATACAGAGTTTACAAAGCTTCCAACAGGCACAGGCTCCAAGTTTGATGCAAGTGCTGTTGTCCTCCACAGCTCCATCCTGGAGAGCAGAGCTGCCTTTCAATAAATTAGCTAAATAACAATAATGATGTTTAAAAAGCCTGTGTATATTCAAGTCACACACAAAACTCTTCAACATTAAGACTGCAAAATTGTGCTCTCAAAGAATTAGGTGTCAGAACGAAGATTAATTCTCCAACCTCAGTTCAGCCTTCCTGTACATCTGTATAAAATCATTGGTCAAATAAATATTAAAATACTGCCTTCCCCCTTATATTCCTCATTTACTCAGTGCACAGGCTGATGCTACTTAATTAATGAGAAGTTATTCAATATTTAGTTTTCTTTGCAGTGTCTGACCCCATCTTTTATTTATTCTTCTGAATTTAAAATGCTAAAGTTTCCTTTTTTGTACTTTCATCTCATGTCAAGAAACAAATTTATTTCTGCAGCAGCCTAATGAGGTATGGGAGTATTAACACACTCTACTGTTACAAACAAGGATCTGAAGCCAGCACCTCCTAATTTTGCATACTTTGGATCTCAAATTGGTGTAACAGAGAACTTGGGAATTCTGCAGCTGGGGCATGTGGGTATCAAGGAGGGCACCCAGGAAATAAGAAGGACACACAGAGGGACCACTCTGCTCCAGGTGAGCTCCCTTACAACAGAGGAATCCTGTGGCAAAGGCAAGAGAAACTTCATTTCTCTCAGGGGACAACTCTTCCTCTGCCTGCAGCCATGTCCCCTCCAGCTACTTTCCCAGACTGCTCCATGGAACAGAACAGAAAGCAAACAGCTTCAGCTGATTTTTCAGTAATAAAGGTTCATGTTCAAATTACATTATTATGGGGTAAGGAAAAGGCAGCTGAAGTATCACAGGAGATCCTACAAAAAAACCTGAAAAGCAGCCTGGCATGAGGATCTGTGTTTTCCTCCAGATGTCTTCAGTTCTCTTACTGTAACTGCTCTTTATTGGAAAAAAACCCCAGCAAATTCAAATGTGAAAGAATGAAAATACAAAGTGAAAAGGGTGAGAAATGCCCAAAACAAAGTCTCAACCTCAAGTTATGTGTTTTGGGGTCTTTTTTTTTTTTAACAAAATCATTAAGAGAACCATGGAATTACACAGCTTTCTGGAAACCTCCTTCCATCTTAGATGGAGGAGGAAGAGTAAAAAGATGAAGCATCATTAATTAAAATCTGTCATGAAAAACATTAAAATTAAATTCTCAGTTCATTTCCACACTTCCTAAGGACTTATTCCCAGCCCACCTGTTGCTGTCAGTGTACAAATTCATCCTGTACAAATTCTTACAGATAACCATCTCCATTTTTGTCACTTCACCCTCTTCTGACTCATCACGAGATTCCTCTCAAATAAAACCTTCTTCACAAGGAAATGGGTCCAACAACCTTCACAATAATACCTGCAATGGCTGTGAACAAGGCTCTCCTCCACTTTGCCACTGTTTAAATGAAAAGAAGTGGAACAGTGACAGATTCTGTAAGGAACAACAAGTTTGAAGAAGATCGTTTATTAAAAGATCTGCTACCTCCTTAACCCTAAAAGTGTGTCTCCAAGGCAAGCTTTTATTACTGCCTGTTAAGGAATCATGTAATTGCTTTGCCTGAGATGAATTTGTTGGGAAGCTGACAGCAGCTGTACTGTTTTCCACTCTCTCATTCTGCCTCTCAGATTAGGAGTGGAAGCTCAAAAATGACTCTGGACCTATCACCCAGCTGCATTCAACTTATTTTTGCTGCTCTAGTCCACAGATTTTCAGCAGAGTGTGCATCCTTTCCTTTGTCACATCAGTGTCCCCACAGTGATGCTGCCAGGCAACACTCAGCTTGCAGAGCCACGTCCATCATTTCTGTCCATAACCCAGCTAAAAGCACAGAACTATTTCTGCTGCATGAGAGGAGCACACACAGATGAAACTCTACCCAGCAGTGCATCTACAGCTTGGCTGGGCTGGAAAATTGCCTGGGTCATTGCCCTTCAGGATGTTTTTCATGTGCTATTTAAACTATTATCTTGATGTGCTGAAAAACAGTAAATAGCACTTCTGTGATTTAACACAGTAGTCCAGTAAAAATGAAGTAGAAACATAGAGGTGAATGTACTACATACCTTTTAATGGGTTTTGGAAGGTTAACTTCATAAAAAAAAAATCTGCTGTGTGCTATTTATAAGAAATAGATTTCTCTAGTCACATAAAATTTACTATGAACAGTTAAAAGCTGATCATTCCTAAACAAAATTGGCACGTGCATCTGATATAGCTAACAACAGAAGCAAACAGGGACAAGAATATGGAGTTTTTCAGCAGCACTAAGTAGTGGGGACAAGGGCCTGGACCCTTGGGAAGCCTGAGCTCACTCCAGGCATTAACCACAAAACTGGACCAGTGAAAGCTGGAGAAGAATCTACCTGCAAGGCTTCAAGAAGACTTTCAGTGTTGGGGTTTTTTTTTTGTTTTATTTCCCTCCCCTATTTTTTCAACTGTTACTGTAATGTTGACTCAGAAAGTTAGATTACATGCTGCTCCTCTACCTCATAAATAATTTTTTTCCCACCACTTACCCAAACCCTCTGCCCTGAGTCCTTTTACCTGTCCTGAGCAATTCCCTCAGCACTAAATACAAGCTTGCTTCTCCCTGTTGCCCACAATTCTGGCATCTTTCTGTTTGGCTTTAAGCTCTGACCAAATTTTGCACCATCACATTCAAATCCCTAGTTTTATTCAATTATCTCTCTTTCACTGAGTTACTTAAGGAACTAACTTTTTTTTTTTTTTGGTAAACAAAAAAATAAAAAGAATACTTGACTCATCAGGAAGATTTTATTTAGGGAGATTCACATTTTTTCCTGTTTCTTCATATTTCAACACTTTCTCTAAGTTTCTAGTTCAACTTCTCTCCATCAAGCCACAATTCAACATAGGACCTGATCCCCTCCTCATAAAACCCATTAATTCACCTGTAGCTACTTCTGCACTTCTTCCCTGTTGCTTCTTCTCCCTTCCCTTCCCTATCCAGGATATTGCCAGTTGCTCTGTCTCCCCAAAGAGTTTCTCCTCTCTGGAACAGGCAGTCTCTTTCCCCTGGAAGCTGTGACATGCTTCTGACTCTCCTAATGATTCCTGCAATATCTCAAACCCCCATTCCCAGCCAGTAAAAAGCAGTAAAATGCTGCCAAAATTGAGGGAGCCAAGTAACATTCTTCACTAAGGAAGAACTGATTGTAGGTTTCTGCAAATGAACCAGTTAAAATGAGTGGTGGCTACTTTCCTCATTTAGCTTCCTTTGCTGCCTATTTCATTCAAAAGCATTCAAATTTCCTCTACCTTAACCATAGGGTACCTACTGCCTACACTGAGCAGAAAAATACTTACTGCTAAAAACATTCTTTACTGCTAAAAATACCATTGATATGAAACTATTTGTTAAACTGAATTATCCACATACATCCAAAGCAGAACTTGGTGCAGTGTAATGCTGAGCACACGCCACTCCACACTTATGATGAATTATTCCTGCTGGGGAAGGATTTGAGGAAAAATAAAGTGGGTTTTTTTAAAAAAACTGTGCCCACAGAGAAATTATAGTTATGCCATACCATATACATACTACATCCCACATAAAAACCATCTAGACATAAGACAGCTTCATTTCCCCAAAAATTCAAGCCTTCCTCTTCACAGAATTACTAGAGCTCACTTTCAGTATTGATTTTCAGGTTTTCAGTCCCAAGGAATCCTTCAGGATGCTGAAGTGCTTTTGGAGAGCAAACTTTGTCAACACAAGGATAGATATAAGAGAAATTATAATAGCTACTCACTTATAGCACCACCAAGTCTTAATTGGATGGATATCTACTGTGTGTTACTCTGCTAAGCTCAAGGACTGCCATTCACATGAAAATTGTTCAGCAGTGAATGCATTTTGTCTTGTTCAGTGAGCACACTTTATCTATTTTGGCAACAGGGAAGGAAGAAAAGCTGCAGAAGAAAATGGTTATTTTAAATTCATTGCTCAACTTAAGACTGTCAGTTTTCCAAAAGCTTACTCTGTGCATTGGGAAGACAACAATATCTTTCACTTGAGCTTTTTGTTCCTCTCTGTGAAGAACTGGAACTCTGACAGCCTAGTTAACAGGACACTTGTAGCAAAAGGCAATCTCAAATGATGAAGACAGCAATTTTCAATAACAGTCAATACTTCCACACTTCTTGTAGAGGTGTGCTCCTGAGAAATCAAGCAAAAAACCCTGGCCTCCTAGAATGCTACCAGGTGGGAACTGGAACAACTGATAGATTTTCAGACTCAGGAAACTGTAGATGCTACAAGCTGATGCCATTGTTTGTTAAAACCTACAGCCCATTTAGATTTAGGCATCTGAGACATGAGAGAAATTGAGTGCTTGCCCTTCAAAATGTGTTAGAAACTCCTGAAAATGAAGATTATTTGCACAGTACTAGCTTCTCCCATTCTGTGCACATTCTGATGCTCACTATAGGATACCAATTTCTTCTCCTTAGGTAACTACAGTTTCTTTCAGCATCCTGGATAAGCAGTTACGTCTTATTTCATTCCATACTGATTGAATACTGAGACTTTTATCTGCAGATGAAAATTATCTGCAGTAAATCAGACTCTGGAAGTCTTGACTTGACACTCAGCTAGAGAGAACTACCAGGTACTGGCTGGAACCTGCCTCAGCTCACAAGAAACCCTTTGCTAACTGCAGGGATGAAATCTGCTTTGCTAAGGGAACACTCAGCTGTCTGACCCACAAGGCAATTCCTTCTCCTGCCTCACTCTTCCATTCAAAAAGGGGGACTCAGGACCAGCAATGCCAAGCAGTTCCAGAGCTGTTTGACAGCTCTGTCCTGCCACAAAATGGTGATAAATCAAAGGTGTGGACATCCCAAAATATCCCAACGTCAACTTGCTCAGAGGGGAACACAGCAGGCAGTGTGACTGAAGGCAGGGAGAAATACATGAACACTCCATGTGCCACACAGTAAGTTATATGCACTGAGTTCCACATTATCCTGTTACATGCAGGATAAAGCATTTCAGTAATTATGTTTTCCAGTTTATTGTCAGCAATTTTCCCAGTGACACTCAGGATCTTGTTTGTTGTTTTCAGTATACAATATTTTGTGTTTATTGACACTGAAGCTCAGCTAACATCTGATTGCTCAACTGTTCAACACATCAAATAGCATCAAATAAAAGCAGCAATTGTAAGCTATTTATATACTTTACAGTCATTTCTGTATATATTAAACAAACAGCTTTACTTACTCCTACCTTTCCCTTTCACATCTTTAAGGGAGCTGCTAACCAGCCAACAGAATTTCCCTGACTCTTCCACAGAAGTTTTGTGATTGCCTTTAGCAGATGATCCCATTAGAGAAGTTGAATTGAACTTCTAGGTGATGGATGGTGGCAGCCTTTTACTCTGGGTGACAGTCCACACACATGAAGAAAAGAATGAATTTGAAAAATTACAGGGATTTCTGCGGTATTAACATGAGCACTGTGGCCAAATTTACAGAACAAAGCTTGAAGAAAAATTACCAGGCATAGGAAAAAAAAAAAAAAAACCAAACCCAAACCACTTAAAACCAAAATTAAACTAAGCCCTGTCTTCTGAGGGTTAAACTGTCACTTCCAAGAAAACATAAAAAGAGCTAAACATATCCTAATGGACTGTGCAGAATTTGGTGACTAAAATGCATTATTTTCCTTGTCTCTCACAGCTTGACTTGAAAGGACTGGAACTTTTACTCATGCTCTGCATATATGAATGATGGGGATGTTAGTTCAAAAATACTGCCCCTGCAGAGATCATATTCAAGAATATCATTGTTGTGTTCTCTCCACCTTCCAGCAATGCCCAAGGAGACACCTAATGACATCTGGCACTCAGAACTCCTCAAACCAGTATCAAGAAGAGGACGAAATGGCTGCAGAGAAAAGGGAAAAAATATATAAACTAAAAAAATTCAAAAGCATCGTATTATCTCATGTATTCCAGACTAGCAGGGTCACCTGTAAGGCCATACCCACAGACCCCACACCTCTGTATGAAAGAATGGAAGAGATTCTCTTCCATGTGCCACATACAAATATACATTTCTCCAGCTCAGGAAAAGGGCAAATCTGAGAAAGGTCTTCTCAGTCAATGAACTCAAATAAGACAGAACTTAAATCTATCTGATTTTCTTGGGACAAGAAGTCAATAACGATGTAACGCCTCCAAACTCAAACCAAAGAACATTTTATTTCACTGAAGAATTCCAACGACCTTGTTGAAGCACAGTTTAGCAACAAGAGATGACCACGTTTAACCTAGAATTTTCCACAGTGTTCCCTTCTCAGACCCCTGAGCTTTGAACCCTATGGAAAGAGGCTGTGTGCCCTTAAGTGCACAAGATCTATTGCAACACAAAACAAACAGGGCTCTTGATGCAAATAAACATGATCAAACCCACCATCTCAGGCTTCCACAAAGCTTAGACAGAACTGAAGTTATATCATTCTAAGCAATCTTTATAGAATAATGCTGAACTCTGTATGCCCTAAGGGAATGAAGAATATGCTCAGACCCTACCACATCAGTAAAGGCTGAGACACAGATATTTGAAGACAGAGTACAGTAATACAAAAACAAATTAGTATCAAGTTAGCATTCAGTAATTTTCAAATTAAAAAAAAAATTACAGGTCATATATGCTCATTTCCAAGAGAAAAGGCAATGAAGTGCAAGGATACTTCTCTCAGTCCATTTAAAAATCAAGCTGCTAATCAAGCAGAAATGAGAAAACCTAAAATATTGCCTCCAACCAAACCCTGCCCTTCTGCTCCTGTGAGATTTCTCTCCCATAAAACGAAGTTGGTTGAAAACAGGTATCAAAGATCCATTCTGATTATATTCAAAGTACTATTATTCACCTTCCCTTAAATTCACCTATTGGGCTTTTCCTCCTTTTTGTGAGCTCTTCAAAAACAATAAACATGTTTTAGTTTTCCAAAGATGTTTTTGCAACTGATAAAACAGCACAAGGTTGCCTTGAACTAATCATCAGAGAACTTATTCATGCTAATATTTAATTTTCTCTTATATTTAGTTGAGAATCAAGAGAACACTTTAAAAGGTATTCAACAAAATCACCTTTTATCAGTAGGCAGGGATGCCCATTATTTTAATAAATCCACTGATTAAGAAATTCTTTTCACTGAAGATAAGTGAAGACCTGCTGGGTGTCACAAGGGTCATTGTCTTTTTTTTCTGTCACTGAATGCATCTGAATGTTACTGAATTGGTTAACAGGGTGTGTGACACCAGACAATGCAAACACAGAGGAAAGCAAACTTAGCATATTGTGGTCGCAGAAACTGTTTGTTTACTTGCTTGTATGAGTTTGTGCTCTCATAATCAGACTGGCCAATGCAATTCTGCAACAAAAAATTTTATTTTCTGCTGCTAATTTATCCAAGTAGATGTGAAACACTCTCAAATGTTGGTCATAAACATCACATAAATTCAGGCCAGAGACAAGAGGAAAGGGATGATGTATCAAGACAGAACTCAGGTCACAGAACTAAAAAGTTGAAGCACTTTTTTAAGTACTTCAAGAGAAGCAGGTGGCAGGAAAGTTCAGGCAGTTACCAGGACCATCACATTTTGCTCCCTTCAGCTGCTGATGGAGGGACCTGCTCTCACTGAATGGATCTCACGTGCCAGAGTGACTGAGGAGCATCTCCCAGAGAGGCAGGCAGAGCTCTCAGTGACAGAGGCAGTGAGCAGAGCTTTCACTGAGAGCTGACAGCTCTGGCATTTCCTCATTATCTCATCCCCACCCTCCTTGTTTTGGACCAGGACTGGCTTTCATGAGGTTCACAAAGCCTGTTCCCTCTCAGGGCCTGGAGATCTCAATCAAATACAAGTCATCAAGCAACACCACTGCAGGCTAAAGGAAAGATTGTACTTTGTGAAAAGCAGCTGATGATTTCACTTGAAAATTATATAACTTAAAATACACCACCTTTCAAAGTTTTAACAAGAGGAACAAAGCAGCTCAGAGGAAACACCTCTGAGAAGCAATCCAGACTTCTCCAGGCCCTTTAAAAGGTATTTCTCAGATACCTGGACTTCTACCAGTGTAGTGTCCTTGAAACTTACCTTGGAACACCATCTTTTACAACAGCCTCTGACTCGTGGATGTCTAATAAATCTGAAACTCACTTCTCATTCTAACTGCTAGAAGATGAAAGCAGCTTTTGAGCAATCACTTAATACAGGTAATCTATCATAATATGCTCGGGGGTACCTTGCAATGTTACCTTAATAAAGAGATGGTGTAGCACACTCAGATATATTACAGTTGTGACACAATCTGAAGGTTCTTTTTTCAGACTTCTAAGCATGAAAGCATATGGAGCATTTGTCTGATGAGCTTTAGAGATTTATCTGAATAGCAGACATTACTTACAAGAACAAATACTGAGTGTATCAAGGAGCATGTATGGGGAGTGTTTAATCTTTAGTGTGCCAGCTAAAAACCATAAAAGTCAACTGAAAACAAGCATCCATGGGATGCTTAGTTCAGAGAACCTGCAAAATGAGTTGGTATAGTCCAGCTCTTTCAGAAACTGCTGGTGTACTTTATGTCAGTGCTGGGGAAAGGGCAAAGCACGATTAAAAAGGAAGGTACACAAAAAATAGGAGCAGGTTAAGGCAATGAAAGTATTACAAAAGTAATCTTCTGACAAAACCCACTCCTAATCTGTACAAACTGACACAGTGATACCCTAACTCCCTAGCCTGGGGGTGACTTTAATGACAACATCCTGTTTCCAAGTTTGACCTCAGCCTGCATCATCCTCACGACAAACACCTTTTTCCCTGCCAGCTGAAACGTGCAACAGATGAGCACCTTTGTAGAAAATGCTGCATTTGACACTGGGAAAAATCATAATTTCTCCTAATCTCTGTGGCCTTCAGTAAAACACTGAAGACAGGTGAGAGCTCTTACCTGAGGCCTCATCCTTGGGTTCCACCTGATGTAGTAGCTCACCCACAGCTCCAAATGGTTCAGACTGGCAACGGGATACAGGACATGGTTCTCATAGTTCACATAGAAGGGATTGGTGAATTCCTCTAACTGGCTGTTTATGTAGGACCACAGAGATACAGTCTTTGTGCTCACCTCCTGATTGCAAAGAAAGTTAAAATAAAATAAAAATTAATGACGTGGATTGTAAAATTTTAAAACGTGATGTTAATATCGACATATCAGTAATTCTGTCAGAATTTTACCTTATCTACTAGAAAATTACATGCAGTCTGAGAACACTTCCAGTAGCTGATCATTAAACAGCCTTTAAACTTTAGCAAAACATCTGAACACTGATTTTGGTCCAAGGCTAATAGAGAAAGGAGATTTAGATGTATTATTTTCAGAGAAACTAAAGTCAAGTTGAGCAAAAGCAACCTGTACTGGTCATAATGTACAGCAATATATACAGCTACTTAAATACATGACTACACACTGACCAAGTAAAGATTAGCTTTAACAATATCAGTGAAAAGATACAGAGTTTGGAAGATCCAAAACAGTGCCTGTGAATAATAATTATTCAATTTTTCCACTCGTACTATTTGCTCCTAATAAATAATTGGTATTATGCTTTTAACTGACTGCTTGTACCTTTATTTGCACTTCTGAAAGTTGTATTATTCTAAATTTAATCAGCATAATAATGGTTAGATCAAAGATTGGAAATCTGAACTTACATCAGATTCATCTTGCAAATTTAAACTCCTTCAGTGCTGTAAAGTATGTGTTTCTACTACTGCTGTGTCTTAAATTGCATTTCGTTATTGGGAATTGCATCTGACTATTTATTTATGAAAGAAAGCTGTCTGCAAACCCTGCATTTGCTGAGAACATGTTATTCAGCTCCATCTTGTGGTATTTACATGCAACGTTTCCCCTAGAGAAGTAGTAGAGACAAACCAAAAAAAAAAACAAACCAAGAACTAAATAACAAGGAATTGTAACTTGCTTCATAAAATGAAATAGTAAAAACAACTAAGCCACAAGTAAGCAAAGGTGTACTTGCAATATTAACAAACTTTTAATTTTTCTTCACAAACACATAGTATTTCATTGAGTTCTAACTTCATTCGTTTAGATAATTTTAATTTCTGTAGTCCTGAACTACAAGTTCCATCCAGTTATGTCCTACAGTAACCTGCCAAGTCATCCACAGGAGTTCCTTCAGAAATAGGGAAAGAAATGCTAATATAATTTGATAATTACTCGTATTTAAAATTTTGTATTTTGGCTACAAATACCTGCAAGAGGACTTAGTAAAACCCTCAACTCCCCCAAACAGATGATAACTAAGGAAACCCAAGTGCCACTTCACTTAATAGCAGGGCATTCAGTAGATATTTCTCATACCATGAAATTTAATGTCTGCATTGTTTTTTATGACTGTGTGACAAAGGTATTTAAAAACACAGCTCAGACATTCTTAGGTCGTTTTCTAAGCATCTTCTATAAAACCAGAAAACCAAGAATGCGCCTTATACTAATTATTTACCTCTTTTAATCTCTCTTTTTCACAGTTGCATAAGAAAGTCCCAAAGAGACAACTATAAAGGTGATCCAGAATGGTGATCAAAAATAACTCGTTGAATTCAAAGGCTGCAGGAAACTGATATTAAAAAAAGAGGGTAAAATTACTTTAGGTGTTATTTTAAGCAGTGTAGAAAGTTAGACATAAGAAGTAACCAAATAATTCAGGTAAGATTTTTTTTCCTATTTAGGGATTATTTTCAGGAAAACTCAGCCATTTCTGTACCTCCCACTTTAATAATTAATTTTCACCTATGTACTTCTATACAAATACTTCTCAGGGCTATACTTTATATTCATTATCCAAGTGTACCAGAATATATACATTAGCTGATATGAAACTGGTGATACAAAGTAATCCATTTCAAGAAGCTCTAACAGTTTTCTGTTCTATCCCAAACCTTCTTAAACATATGCTTTATATCTCTTATTACAGAACAAGAAAATATTTGGGGGGGGAAAGAAGAAAAAATAAGATAATGGCATTTAAGAGTATCATTGCCTATTTCAACATGCAATGAATTGAATAATAAAGACTACTACAGATACATTTAAATATAACTTTTCTTTCACTTTCTGCTCAAGTAAGTTACTTTTCTCCATTTCACCCTGAGTTTACCATCAGCTATATACAATAAGCCTTTAATCCCTCTTCTTCTGTATGGAAAAGTAAATCCTGTACATCTGCAATGAAAGAACACTTATTCCCCTGAGCACCATTAGGTATTTTATTCACATGCAGAGTTACCTGATATATTCTAAGACAAACAGGCAGAAATCTGAAAATGTTTCTCCTAATCTGTAGTGCTCTAAAAATTCACAAAGGAAGAAATTGCTGCAAACTGCAAATTTTCATGGGCTGCTGCCCATTCAGATGGAAAAAGTCCTTCTTCAATCAAATGTTATGGTAAGACTACAAGTGGCAACTGCTTGATGTGCCAAAATAACTTTGTGTCCAGTATGACAAAGGCAGCAAATACATGGAATGACAGACATTTAGGAGGATAAACAATTGGAAAGGCTTAAGGAAAACTTAAGAGGTAGCATTTCTCTCATTACCAATAAAGAGCACATGATAAGAGAATAATGTTCAGGACAAACAAAACAAACTTTGTGCATTCCCTCTAAAAGAGTACATCTTCACAGAAGTCTAAAAGGCAAGGTTTTAGATGCATAAAGCAGATTTTCCTGCTATGTGGAGAATTCTTAAGTCAATATTTCAGACGTGCAGAAAGCAGAGGACAGGTTTCTGTTTGGTGCCACTACAGAACACTGAATACCTCTGTGAGTGACTCAAGAGCTGCTCAAAATAAAGACAACTCCTACAGTGAGGAGGAATAACAGCAATTGGGACTGTGGGTGAACTAGCTGATCCAGAAATTCCTCTTCAGTGTCAGCTGTGATTTATGAAGGGCAAATGTTTATTCATGTTGAAAGTAAAGAGTTGAATAACACACAATGGGTGTGCTTGTATTAAAGCCAGAAAGATCTAAGTTTTAAACAATGTTCTATAAAAAAAGAAGACTGATCTAAGACAAGCATAGTAAAAACATTCTCTTCCCAAGACTTCTCAAGCTAATACCTTTTGACTAAAAATTTTGAGTGAGGAGGTTATCAGCATCATGGCACAGAAAATGAATGGGAGTCTTCTTATGACTCTGCTACAGATTCACCAGCCCAGTGTGCTCACACTGGGGCTTCTCTTGCAAATCATGGGTTGTTTTCAATCTCCTCACCATTTGTTTTCATAAGACACAGAGGAAATTAGGATTATCAAAACCTCTTTTTCAGTCACGCTCCTAAGTTACTACTTTTAAACTTCCTTCTCTCTAGGAAATCTTGCCAAAACATAATTACGAAACAATGATGTTAAAAACACAGCTATTGCTTTAAGGAAGCTTGAACAGAACTTGACAAACGGCTGTGCTGAACCAAGTCAGGAGAAAATTCACTGGGTCTCAGATCTCAGCCTGCTGTGTCCAGCTCAAAGCAGCAATCAGATAGAGAGAGCAAAAAAATAATTTGCAAAGCATCAAAATGATATTTGGAAAAAACTTTGAAGCCAAAGCATCTCCTAAAGGGACTCTCTTTAACTGAAAGCATTTAATGAGCCTTAATGTCACATCAGGGTTCTGTGTTGTGACAGGTCCATGCTAATCAGAAGGACGCCGACATGGCCACTATTCCAATCCACTGAAGCATGTTCAAAAATTCCATACATCAGTGCTTGCACTCCAACTCGTTTATTAATAAGTGATAGCACTTTATTGAAACCCAGTCTTTGGATACAAGAGTTGTACTGTTGGAGCTGATGTATCAAGACTGTAGAGCTTCTATTCCTGCTGCTGAAAAATCACTGACCTAAAAATGCCTTCCTCTGGAGTTCCAAGCCTATTAGTGTCTGCTTGAAGATTCAGGTGGAAAAATTCCCCCAATGGAAACTTACTTCTTCTCAAATCCACTAATTATGAGAAAATACACAGGCCATTACAATCTCCCACTTGTTGCTGCTGGAGTTGTTGGGGAGTTTTTGTAAAGTGGCATTTAAAAAAAGAAATCATCTTTTTGAAGTCTGATGATGACTGGTGGCATTTGATTCAGAGACATGCAAAATACACTTGCTTTTTAATCAATGAACTTGTTCTGAACCACAGTAACATTTAACATTGAAACACTTGGCAGAACAACTGTGCAATGGACAGCAATGGTTAACTGAGCACTGCACAGAGGGACAGTGCCCTGCTGAATCCAGTGAAAAATGCATCTCCAGCAACAGCTGACACCCAGTAACAAACAGGATGAAACTTTGTGCTGACTTTAAACAGACCTTCCTCCCGTGAGGGTTCTGTGCACCAAAGGTAGGAGGTTAAACTGCAGTGCTACATGCAAATTTTACAGTTCTGTTTCATTTTTAACCTGGCATCAGTATTTCATCAGCTCACATGTAGCCTTTCCAATTTGACATCTGCTACTCAGTATCACCAGAATTTACTAACAGAGGAGGGAAATCACTTCACCATATGGTTTTTAATTAAAATCTGATGTCAATGTACTTCTCTTAAGTTCTCTGTTATTATATCTGTGTGTCATGAAGACCATAAACCCAAGGGAAAATATAAGGCTATCAAGGCCTAAATTTCATTGTCTGAAGCTATCTGGAAATTTGTATCTTAGTGGGAAGTTAGAGATTCTCTCACTGTTTTAAGGTGACTGTTTTAAGAATGTAACTCTTAGACCCCAAAGAACTTATTTGCTTGATTTTAGCCCATGCCCAAACCAGAGCCCTTTCACCCTCCTGCAGACATTAACACTTACTTGAGCTTTGGAACATTTCACATATGTTTACCATGAATTCTAAAGCACAAAACTGTCACTGTTTTATGAGCAAACAATCGACACAACGATAAAATAGAATCCTGTTCTTCAAAGGTCTGTGTCAAGGTAATCACAGTCTTCATATCTATTCTCTAAGTGTTCAAGTCAACTGAAAAATTAAAATAAGTGGTCAAGAACTGTTCAAGAATAACTTTTTCTGTTTTTTTTTTTTTTTCTTGTGTAACATTAATGATTTTTCAATGTCACTGCTGTTCATGAATTTCAGAACGATTTCTGGATCCAGGTTCTGAACAGATGTGCTATTGGCAAAATGTTTCACAGATTCCCCCTCTGCCCCCATCCCTTTCTGTTTTTTAAACTAGAGGGAACTAAACCGTTTATAGCAAGAAATAGGAGGCAGCAAGGGAGATCACAAAAACAGAAGAGGCTGCTCTCAATTAAGGATCTCCCCAGAGGACTTTTGTTCCTACCAGGTGTTTAGAACTGCTCCTCTTTGCTATTGTTATTAGCTTTCCTCTGAAAGAAGGACAATTTGTCATTTATTTTCTCCAGCCATCCTACACAGCACATGAACGCTGAAATATAGACACAAAGTCCACAAGAGCCCCTGGACAAGGGCCCAGTACAGCAGCAGGGAACTTTCATAAAGCACCAAAGATGACTGCTGCAAACACAAGTTTGGAAACTATGATATAAGTTTTAAGAGCTGTGTACAGAATAAGAAGACCAAGGTAAGAGATCTGGGAGTTCTGAGGATCACATGGAGCCAGTCTGGTACCCTCCTCCCCTCAAAACAAGTCACATACTACAGAGACTTCAGCAGAACAGCTTTTACCATAAAAGCACAGATCCATGTTAGGCTTCAAGGAGGTAAAAAACAAAGGAAAGAAGAAAAAAGAAAAGATAGAGGGGAAGGTAAAAACCAAAGGAGTCAAGCGCCAAGAACTTCTAAATCACTTGGAAATAAAGCCTTCATGTGGACAACCTATTTCAATAACCTCACTAAAGAATGGCAATATAAAAGCACAAAAAAAAGCTTAGGTTTTTGCTCATGGAGGCACAAATAAGGAAAATGAAACCTAAATCCATTTGATAATTTATTCAACATTTCAGAACAAAAATGAGAAGCTGAATATTTTGGTATCTTAAGAATCACTAATTTCAGAGATCTCCCCTGACCTAGAGGTAAAAGAGGAGTGATGGAAGAAGAAAACTTATCAGAGAATAGCCTTGTGTGGTATAAATGCTGTCCTGTATACATAAGAACGAAAATGTTCACATTTGACACTTTTATGAAAGAACTCTCCACCACCCTCAGTTCACAATCAGCCCAGATTTTTGCCGTTTCTTAAGGACAATATAAATCCATATGATCATTTACTCCACCAGTGAACATGCAACACAAATAACGGATTTCATCAACAACTCTCATTTATGTAAACAGCAAACCCTTTGTAAGCCTACTTTAAACAGAAAAAAATTCCTAGTATTTTGGTTTCAAGGCAAAAATCCCTACTCCAGCTCCTTGTACCTCACTTGAACAGAAATTTCCCTCTGTGTACATAGAGCAGCAACACAGCAACCAGCTTCAGGTAAACATGCTACTGCTCTGTAAAGGAATGTGTTCTACACAAATTATATTTCCAAGATAAAGACTGATACCTCATAGAAATACACTCTTCAGCATCTTACCTGCCTTGTCATTTGCCAAACACAGTCAATGAACTGCAGGAAAATGGGAGATCTGTCAGCATCTGCATGATCATCATCGCCGTGTCCCACTCGCTGGAAGGCAGAGCACACTGCATTTCAGTCTGGGCTGTCTGCAGCACCATCCCAGCACTGCAAAGCTCAGAGCTCTTAAATATCTTCCAGCAGTGAACAAGAGAAGCGAGTCTTCCATAAGGCTAACCTGCATTTTTTAGCTACTAAAAATGCATCCCAATATCCACTTGCAGACGCACCTCCGGTGCTGAGCAGAGCTACAGAGCTCTACCAGCTGCTTCCCCATCTTCTACTGCACAGCCACTGGTTTCTGCCAGTGGGTGAAACTGGCAGGAGTTTATTAAGACTGCACTGAAAAAATGGTTACTTCACATCCACCTGTCATAACTACATGCCTTTTCTACTAAATCATCTTAAGAGTCAGAGCCCGCAGAATGTCATAACAATTTATTCTAATTCCCCATTAGCCCACGTGTTAAATAAACATTTCAACCTTAAATCAGACTAATAACTCCAGCCATTTTACACTTTAGAAACCTTAATTGTTTTCCTTGGTTCTCCATTCATAAGCTCCATAACATAAGCTACAATCCCTCATTCTCATAAAAAAGCCACATGACTTCTTCTCACCATTGCATTCAAACTATTTTTATTTACTTTATATTATACATCACATAGAGGTTTCCTGTTAAAAATGAACAGGTCACAGTTCTCTGACACACTCAGACCATTAAAAACACACCAGAGACAATCACTAAAATGCAGCAGAGTACTGTGAAAAAAGGTGCTGTTTAAAGTAAAAGCCCTGAAGGTGACAAACTGCACACTAAATTTTCCAGCTTACCATTGCAAATCGATGTCCAAAACTTATCCATTCTTTCTCTACAAGAACTTCAAAGCCCTTGATGGTTCTGTAATAGCTGTCCAGCATGAGCATGGCCAGGGCAGTGAGCTGTGCAGTTCGATCCCAGCCATCACTGCAGTGCACCACTACAGAGGTTTTACCAGATTCAATTTTGTCTGCAATTCTTACTGCTCCAGCAAGAAGCATCTTAAACAAAAATGAAGAAATAAGAGGATTAAATACTACCAAAACTCTACCAAAAAAAAAAAAAATTAAGATTTTATACTCTTTAACTCATTATGTTTTAAAATTTCAGATTAATTAGATAACCATCCTGATGACAATGCTTTAAATTAGAGATTTCTAAACAGTGGTATGCATATTCCTAGAGGAACAAAGACTGTGTGCACTCTGTTGTGCAGGACAGAGATCTTACCAGATCTCCATTAGCAGCAGCACATAACAAATGAACCTGGGAATCCCTTCTCTAAATTAACTGATATTCTGTATTATGATGAAAAGACACAAATACTGCAATCTATTCCAAAGGCTGAAGTCCTGAGGTTTTCCAAAGTTCACTTCACATTAACCAATCGCTCTTTCTTGCTCCATTTTCAGTTCAACTGAAACTACAGAGTTCAGAGAAAGGCACAAATCCTCCAGCTATTCTGTATCAAAACACACCCCAAACAAACCTGGAAACCTCAGGCTGGGAGCCTGCTCTCATTTGTTGCTGTATAAGTGCACAATGTATTCATTTTCTGAGCTGCCCATCAATAGCCTGGATGGGGGAGAAATGCAGGAGAGCACCAGGTAGAGATGGCACAGGGCTGAGGTCACCTGTGTGAACTTGCTACTCTCCTCCCCACTCAGAACCTCACCTCTTTTGTTCCCTGATGCCACCCTCTAGCTTTTAAAAAACTTAAATAATCTCTCTCCTGTGAAGACTTGTCCCTAACACGACCTATCATGGCACTGAAAAATATGTGGAGGAAAAAACCCAACCGCTAGAAATGGAACCACAGTCCCATTGCAAAATATTTGCACTTTTCTCTTCCTAGGCATGCAAAAACATCTTCTGGGAAGAAGGAAAGCCAGCAGCTGCTGGAGAAGCTGTGCACAAGACCAGTCCTCAAACCTATTTGAAGAACCATATTTTAGAGACAGTTTCCATTGATTCTATCTTTCATTGAGTATATCTTTTATGGTAGAACTGAAGGATACCAGAGGGGAAATACCAAATACAAAAGTGTCTATGAGAGAACAGAGTTTGTGGTCTGTACTAGTTAACTGCCAATTATTGCAGTTAGAAAGCTCTACTGCATTAATACTAAAACATTTTGGTCTTCAATAAAAGCAGAAAACTAATCTAACATACAGGTATGCAATAGCTTGCTTTAAAGAGAACACAGATGCCTCTGAAAGAAAACAGCTGGAAATAAACAACAGAACAGGTACAGGAAATGAGCAGGGAATGGGAGACAGAAAACGTATTTACCATTAATTCAGCAAATATTCATGGACTATGTGAAGCACTTTATTCCACTTTGGACAACAGCCTTTTGAAAACAGCTTCCTCTACCAATTTATTATTCTTTACAGATTTTTCAAAACTTGGTAGCCATCACGGTATTTCAGTTAGGGCTCCTAACAAATAACTGGCTTTGGATTGGTTTACAAAATGAGAGTTGAAAAACAGTTAATAGTGCAAGTTCTACCCTCAGACAGAAAATACTCTGGGTATACAAAAAGCACCAAGTGCCTCTACTCATGTTGCTACTGCTGTTTTTACACACAGAGAGCTACTGGTGCCTTCACTCCTGGATCATCTCTGGAGCACCGTGGGTGCCAGGGGTTGGCAGGTGAGTTTCCAGTAATGCACTGCACTAAACTGGGACACAGCCACACTGGTCTGAGCCCAGAAAACAGCTTACAGATGTGCTAAGAGTAAAGCTCTGGACTGTTAGTGCTGTTACAGGCCAAATCAAAAGGCAAAGAACTCTTGGAAAAAATCTCAGGGAGATACTGTCAACATTGATAACACAATAATGGCAGCTTTTAAGAAACTGGCCTGCAGTTCCTGCTGTCAGCACCATTACAGTGAAGTAGCATGTAAGGGATAGGTCAGTGAGGAATGTCACACGTACCAACTCTTCAAAATTATTTCAATGAAATTTCCAGTTGCTGTGCTGCTGTCACCTGTCTGACAGTGGTATCCAAGTTCACTCCTGACACTGCCTATTCCAGGAACCCCACCAGAGTCAGGGGCAATGAAAGGTGACCACAGGCACAAAACAGGTGGCTGTAAAAGGCCAGGCTGATAAGAAAAGCTTTCCAGATACTTAGATTCCCAAAACTGTTTCAAACAGTTTAAATTCAAGAGAACAAGAAAATCAAACTGTTCCCAAAATATCATTAAATTTGACTCTTAATTTTGTGTTTGCTCCCTCTACTGGCTCTGCTGCAGTTGTCAGCAGACACTGCTTAGCAGAGTCAAAGTAATGAATGATCCCAAACATGTTTTGCATGAGTGACATTTGAGCCAGCTGCTAATAAAACAAATTACACTCCATCCATATTATTCATAAACAGGGGATTGAATGTGGTAATGAAATAATCAACTCTAAAATATTTTCAAAGGTTAGTGAAACTGACTGTAAAACTGAGTGTGGTAGTTATTTATTTTAATATTATGTTAACTAATAGGGCAGATGATAACCTGGTGAATCACGGGCTACGAACAGCTCATGAAAATGTAGGTGCCCACCACAAGAACTGTAACACTGCACTGAAGGAGGGAGGGATGAGAAAGACTGAGGAATTCACAGTCAAGTCCTTTTGGCAGTGGCTCAAATATAATCTGAAGTTCCCAGTGCATTCTTCCAAACAAGAGGGATAACCCTGGACTGCCCACAGACATTCCTTCTCAAGAAAATAAAACACAGCAGTAAATATGATACTGTGTTATCAGGAATTAACTCACTTTCTTCCAGTATATAAAACTAGAAATACTAAGTTATTATGGAATGCTTAAAAAGCTGTGCTCTAAGTGACTATTTAAAAATCATGCTTTTTCATAAGATTATTCAGATTAAAGCAACGTGCTTGAGTTCCAACATTATTTTAGCAATATTTCAGAAGAGAAAGTTAAAACCATGGTTTAAAAAAAGTAATTGATTTTTCACATCAAAAGCATTTTACCCTTATATATTCCAGCCAGTGTGTGGAGTCCACATTTGACAGCCACCGAGTCTCATCAATAGTAGGATAAACAATTTCCTTAAGTTTCCGCAGGGATTCCCTCATGACATGTATATTATGGATCTCCAGAAAGACCAGCTCTGCATTTGGGTAGGCACTTTCACTTTCATATCCTCCACCTTTAGCCTGGCATACAAAAGGTAAAAGCAGACAATGAGAAGAACATGTGCAGGACTTCAGTATAAGGTGGAGAGAGTTATTTCACTCATGTTCCAGCATTTTCTGAGAGCAGGGATTATTTTAGTGCTAATAAAAACATATTTCTGGCCTTTGTTTTTCTAAAAAAAAATCTGGAGGTTTTTTAGGTGAATGAAATTCTAATTGTAGCAGGCTACATTGGATAATACATCCATATACCTTCCCCTTTTTATTAAAGAAAGCTTTGGTCTTCTGTGAGCTTTGCTGCATCATTTCTCAGCTATATCTTCATGCTGTCTTTGATTCCTGCCAGCCTTTCCAAAATGCCACAAGAAACTTACCTTCCTTTTCCTGCCCTCTCAGGGTCCCTTTCTTATCTCCTTTCAACATCAGCTTCTGCACATCCTGACACCTGGCTCAAGCTTCAGCCTCATCAGAAAGCTGATGAACTAAGGCCAGCTGTGAGACAAACTCACCTTGTTTGTGTCTGCAACACTATTCTGCCTGGCATCGAAGATGATAAGTTTATGTGACTGAGCATTGGCATCCATAATTGTCTGCAAATATTTCTCATCTTCCTTGCAGCGTTTATCATTTGGGCCAACTGATGGCTGGCTGCATCGTGTTATTGTTGCTTGACTCTCAGGATGAATCCAGGATAACACCTGGAATAAGAGAAAATTATTTCATTTACTAGATTACTATAAAAGCAGCAGGCCAGAGAACAGCTAGGCAATCACATTGCCTATTTGGCATTATTTCCTGGCAAACCAACAAAATGCAAGTTTAAGGACAGGCTGATGCAAAAACATATTGACAGCACACTAGCACTGACTGCTCATCCCAAATCTGAGCCTGAAATACAGAGTGATTCTAAACACCTTAGCTTTTATTTCTAACAGCAACTAAGCCTGTATTACTCTAACTGGAAAGAAAAGGGCTATGGAAGAATAAATCCTGCTTCCATGTGGAAGACTATGGACTGTACACTACCTTGCTAAGCATGAGAACCAACACCATCTAACATATTTCAAGGGGTTCTAATGCTACCTGGTCTATTCTCTAGCAAAGACTATGGCTAGGACACATCCTACTCCAAATCAGAACACAAGCTAATACATGCCAGAGCTTCAGATACCATTGTGGCCTAGAAGTGCCAATCCAAACAAAAAACTTACCACATAGCACAATAATTGTGCAATTAAACTCACACTTGAGTTGCTCCCTTCAGTTCTAAACCCACTGAGTCTAATTCTTCTTTCTCTGCCCCCCACCCCATCTCAGGAAGGAAGCCTGAGAATCCCACTCTTATTTAAAAAACAAAGCCTAAAAGAACACTAAATTTCTTAAAAGCTACAAGTTTCTAAAACACTTATATCCTCCTGGACAAATTTCACTTACAGGAACTCTCCCTTTTGCTCTAAATGCTGCCACTTTTGAGAGGTCATCGTCCTTCACACTGGTTGGCACAACAAGAACAGCAGGATATGTATCACAAAGCTCATAGGTGCTGTTAATTTTGGATATTTTCCAACTCTCATTGGGCAAGCCCTGTATAGAAACAAAACAATTTTGCATTTCTTCAGGTTAGACCTTCAAATATCTGAGTTTGGGGCAATTAAAATTTTTTTGTGCTGCATACTTTTTAAAAAAAAGGCATCCCCACTTTTTTTTTAAATAATCTATAAACTTAGGCCTTCATACTGAATCATAAACCAATGGAATTCTTTCCTACTAAACTTATAAGGAAAATAACCATGTGGAAAATGTAGATTTAAGATTACAAACTACAGTTACTCTTCTGTTTAGTGCTGCTTATTCAAATCCAATTTTTTATAAAGCATGTATTTTGTAGAAACAGCACTTGAAAATGTGGATTTCAGAACCATGTTAATTTGCTCAAGTACTCAGCACCTGTATCTCCAGGAACTTTAGCAGGTGCTCAACACACTCAAACTCAGGCCACTTGCATTTTATTATCTAAACATGAGATGTAGACAGTCTATGTAGCAAGAGCTAAATATGATGAGTTTTCTCTAGCATTTTTTCCTTGTTTAAATGGCTCTGGAAGAGAAAGAGAAAAAAATACACCAAGTATTCTATAACTTACCTGCCTCTTATATTCTGCCATTGGATCATACACTTTCCAGCCATTAATAGCAAATTTTTCTTTATAGCTGAATGCAAAAAGAGGCTAAAAACAACGAAACAAAATGATAAGTTACTGCCTGACAGGTTGTACACACAGTAACTCCAAAACAGTCAACACTCCAGTATTTCAAATCTAACACCTCTAAAACTCTTGAACAGCGGACATAACACCTTCAGACAAGACTGGAAAACACTGAGCTAGAAAGAAGATAGTTTTTTTCCATTAAGTATGAGCTTAAAGTTAACAAAACCAACATAGGAAACAGCAAATTGAAGTTACACAACACACCAATGGCAATGCCAAGATGAGAAAATTGGTTTCCTACCTCCCAACCAGTTCCTTACCCACACAAGCAAATGAAATAGAATTCTGCAGCTAACTAATAACAAGTCTAATTGTGAACTATTTGTTGCATTAGATAGAACTTCTAGATTGAATTATTGAAATAAGGGTCAGTACACAGACATTTTTAATCAGCAACATTAGGCAAACCTAAATTAACTAGCAGGACACAGCAGTGTTGGGTGAATTGATGCAAAAAGCACAGAGGGTCAGAGTGGCCTGCCCACTCTGCAACAGATTTTATGAATCAACACTTCAGAGTTTGTCATACAGCCCTTGCATTTCCTCCCCTACACTTTCCCAAAAGAGGAGAGCCACTGCCAGCCTCCTCTCCATCTTTAGACTCACCAGCCCATTAGAGACAGGAAATGCACGTGTTACGAGGTTTTCAAAGATCTCCAGTCTGTTCTGCTCTTCCTGTTTATAGGCCAGCCGCAAATTTCTCATATCCTGTCACAAATAAGTTACAGTTTTACTCCATGATAAATTAAATAAAAAGAAATAGCAGTTATAGGACATTTGATTGAATGAAGGCATATATAGAACACTAAGTCATTGACATCATCTAACCCCCAAGAGAACAGAGTTCTGTAAACATTCATATGAGATAACCAGGACTGTCATTAGAGATGCTTGATATCAAAATCACCACTTTTCCTTTGAATTCACTCTTCAAACAAAAGGCAGAAGTGTTTAAGACTGCAAGTATCATAGAGGAATTGAAATTAAAGAAGCACGATTCAAAGACAGGGAACTGAACAGACAGAGAAACAGGACATGGGCTGGCAGATTCTTCTTACAGAAAAATGAAATGAAAATACTTTAATATTAATAAATCTCTACTGTGTCTTACCTTGCAAACTATTTCTATACCACATGAATTGTCCCCATGGCTCTGTACTCCAATTTTTTCAACTCTACTTATAACTCCAAGGGGAACATCAACAACAAAAGGTGGATCCTGAAATTTGTATATAAACAAATGGATTTTATTACATTGGAAGAAATACAAATTAATATTATTCATGCATGTTTCATTAGAGCCAACAGTAATTCCTGTTTAGTAAATAACTGTGAAACATCACACTTGGCTGACTTTGTCACTTTCTGGAATCTACTGCAGCAACATTCCTACCTGAAACAACAGGCAGATAGAGAGTGAAGCCTTACCCTCTCAACGCTTTTGATAAACATTCTGAAGTCCGTCACTGTGAGGGTACCACTGACTGCTCCCATGAATGGACAGATATACATAACATCCTTAGCTGGAAAACAGATCAATTAAAGCTTGTTTTACTATTACAGGCATTTGTTCCATAACAACCTATTTTCATTTGAAACGCACGAGATTTTAGCAGCTCCACATGACTTTGATGCTTGACCTCTTTAGGAAAATTTATTCTTGCAGAGTTGCCTTTATCTCAACAATGAAAGCAATCAAACCCCTCAGCCCCACTGCTGCTCAGCAGCCCCTGAGCACCTGGGGCAGGGCTGCAGCAAGGGCAGGCAGGTCCCAGCACCTGCAGAGCACCCACACCCACCCCAGAGCATCCCAAGGAGCAATCACTGACCCACATGCCCCCAGTCTCCAAGCAATTCAGTTCTATGCCCATTTCTTTGTTTTCATTTTATTTGCTGGTATTCTTTCCTAGCCAAGTACTGCCCTGCTAACACAGAGCTTGCTCGGTGTTATGCTCTCGGTCACACATCAAAGCAAAATAAATCCCACTAGGAACTGGAAACTAAGTTTACCATAACTGCATCCTTTTTGCTATAAGCATTTTGAATCTGGAACATATCCTTGGCACCCCCAAGCAGAAATATAATACATGCACCTCTATGGAACAGAAAATCCTTAGGAAAAGAAAAATTATCTGTATGGAGCAAGTCATCCTCTGGATTTGATTTCTCCTTCCTACACTTGGATTTAAAGGACAAAGAAAAGAAATCTATATCTAATCAGCTAATCTTAAGTGGCATTAAACTAAATAACGAAAGCCAAAAGGAAATAATATTCTGTTTTTAAATAAACTAGCAATTTAATAGTATTCAGTGCAGCACTCAGTAGCACACTTACCAATAACTTTGATTGATTCTCCAGGAAAAAGTGGAGCCTCTTCCATCTGTGCCAGTTTGTTTCCATCCCGCAGTGCCTGGCAAAAATCCAAAATCATGAGTAAATCTCACTCTCCATCTGTACCACATCGATATATTTTGATGCAAAGTGCTTTTACTACCAGATTACTGGAACACAAGAAGTGTGTCTTTTTTAAAATCACACAACTGTACTAAATAGTACCACAGTAAAAGAAAAAAAAAAAAACCCAACAAAAAAAGTAACCAAACACAAAACTTAGTATTATAAATATAACAGACATACATGTTAGTCACATATTAGTAACAAAGCATTAAGCAACAATTAGTTTCACATGCTAGCTATATATAGCATACAAAAAAATACGAACAATAAGATCAGCCCAAATTACTAATTAATAATTGGTTAGTGTTTTGCTGAATGCAGGTATTATTTGGGGTACTTTATCTATTTGAGAACATTTAAAAGATTTTTTTTTTAAATTCTATCTCTGCTTATTTAATATTTGAGTATTTTCATCGAGAGAATTATATGGGAGAGACTTTATTTATTTAACATTTTAACTTTGTGAGTTTGATAGCAAGAAGCACCCCACAATGCTCTATTTCAATCAATACCTTACTGAGAGTGCCACAGGTTATGGAATAGGTTCACTAGAGGAATTTTGGATCCAGATGGCCAGATTAAGAATGAAGTAATAACAAAATATAGAAGAACAATTAGCAATTTTAAAATAAGAGTTAGTTTAATATATTTTCATTGAGGTAAATGGCTTCATTGCTGAATGATACATGATGGATTTTTGGGTCCTTTGTTGGCAGCTAAGATTTAAAATGTATTAAGGATTTAAATTAAGCATGAAATGGTTTGTGGGACTGTTAAGGACCACGTAAGAAAGTGATCTGTCTCAGGTCAAAATTAAGATTTCAATATTTTACATCCAGAATAAATATAATGGGCAAACTTGTTGTATTGCAGCTCTGACCCACACAGAAATAATTGGTTGGATCTCTCTGCTTCCAAACAATAACAAACAAGATCTCACTAATAAGTAATTTCTAAAAATATTTCAGCTGATCTCTGGCTTCAGATTTCCTTGGAAACTTTTGGAATTTTACATTCAGCACCCAATCACAAAAAAAATGTGCAGAGAAACAGGCAGTGCTTACAAACAGAGGGTGGATGTGCTCTGTTAGATGATGCCTATGTCCAGTATTATGTTTTAGATTATTCTTGACCTCACAAGAAAACCAGTGTGTTTTCTGAACATAACCAGGCACACACTAAATGCCTTCTAGGGCTTCTCTTGTGTGAGAAAAGTAAGATTTGTATGCACTGTAAGAGTACTAATTTATAGTACCTTGCTACATAGTTAATGAATGAAAGATGAGTAAAACTTGCCACCTGATCAGGCTCTGCTTCAGAATGATAGCCATTGTGTCCATCCTGAATCTCCTGCTTTGCATGAGGCAGCAGTGGGACAAGAGAGAAGTAACAGCAAAAAAATTGCAGACAACAGGTGAAAGGACAGAATCTTTTTTTTTTTTGTTTCCCTTTTTAAAATTTCCTTAAAAAGACAGCATATACTTTAACTCCAGTTTAGCTTTCCAAAACGCTCCACTCCTGGCACACACTACTTTCCACAGAAGGGAATCCAAGCTATTAGCACCATCCTTTGAATGCTGCTTGGCACAACACAAAATGAAAAATTTACTCCCTGTTTCACAAAAGAGTCAGTGCTGGTAGATAAGAACATAAAAGTATGTACTGTCTTTTTAAGACAAATAACCTTACAATGAAGAAAATTAATTTCAAGTATGCCACATGCTTATCAATAGAGGAAATTGAGTACAACTTGCAATGGCAGCATTATGGAAAAACTCATGCAATCTTTCACAGAAAAAAATAGGTTGACATCAAATAGAAGTACTTAGACACTTAAAAAAAGCTTTGCTGTGTAGAACATGTTGTAATTGAACTTCAACCTTATAGTTTTACATATCTTTCCAGCAACTTCGATGTTGTTGCTTGAATCTTGGCCAGTAACTCTACAGAATCTAAAATTACTACTCATAGGAAAATATGCAAACAATTCACATGTTCATGTTAATTTATTTTTGCATCAACTGGCAGCAAATCCTGAACATAAATTAAATTTCTTTAATAAACATAAGGTCCTTTTGAACACCTGAGAGAAGCACAAATGTCATCGGGTCAGTTGAAGGAATTGTTTTAAGACATTCAGCCAAAAATGTTCTTCTGTCTTCTTTCTTTAACAACTGGAGAGAAGTTGTGCTCATGACAGTCTATTACTCCCAGTTCAAATGCAAAGAACTTCTCACTTGGTCAGACTGCAAAGTCAGCCTCAGTCTAAATTTACAAGTGTTTCTTAGAAGTCAATTTTCCTTTTACAGTATTTTTACAGAAAGAAACAGCTTAGAAGAAGGACTTCAGGTATCTTCCAATTATTTGAACTCTACACGAGTTTAAAAAGTTATAAGCAATTAAATGACCTTTTCAAGTTATAAAGGACTACTAACATTTAGGTATGGGTAGAATTCTGTTATGCAGAAATTACTTATATTTCAGATCTTAATTATGTTGTTTCTGGAATCAAAGAAAAGTAGACATTGTGATCTCTGGAAGAAAATCAGCAGGACAATGAGCAAATGCACCAAAAAAATTTAAATATATGAAAGACAAAGCAGCAGAGCAGACCATTCAAATATCAAAGCCTTTACATAGAACTGGGAACAACTGAACAAAACCAGATCCTGTTACTCAACTCAGACCAATTATTTGAACTGCTATCTATTCAAAAGAGAAAAAAAGATCAACTTGTGGATTTGTATGGTTGGACTAAACACATCATTTTTAAATACGTAAACAACAGACGAGAAAAAGAAATCATTCAGACTTCATCTCTAGATTTCAGACTGAACAAGAGGTCTTTGTTTAAATAAAAGTGTTGGACACATTTCATGAACAATGTCAGAACACTGTCCAGATCATTTCTCACTCCATAAATGTTACTAAGAGAGAGGGGCAAGAAAACAAGGCATGCCCTTTATAATCTTCAATGAACAATGGGCAAGCCCTGGTCTCAAAATTATCATTAAAAATATGTAGGTCATTGCACTAGTGCCTAACTTCAAGCCTAACTTTCAATCCTATTACAGCTTGAAAACAACTAATTTAGAACAAGTACAAAGGCAGGCATGAATTTAGAACTTATTTAAATAGGACAAACACAGACATAATGCTTTTACCACTGGTATTCTTAGCATAGACATGTTAGAGCTGCTAACACAGTACTCTGCAGTCTGAAGCACGTAAACCTGAATTGCAAGCATCCATTTTGTCAAAATTAATGTAATAAAACTGAAGTTAGTATTGCACATTCATAACATAATTTTAAAATATTGCCCTCTTACACGTTGACTTTTACTGCTCACAAAAACATTGTAATGTATATAAAGCATTTCTGTGGCAAAGAAGCTGTTGCACTGCACAGCAAAATGGTCTGACTGGTTCATAAAACCCATTAATGAGGTACAGAACGCTTGACACACCAAGATCTCACACAGCACAAGAGACACACAGGTAGGAGGCTGTTCACTGCTAGCCAAAGTCATCTTACCCGTACAACTGGCCTCCTGTACACCTGTTAGTTAAAATATAAAATGTTATCCAAAAGAAACACACAGATTTGATTTGTTCAAGCACCTATATCTTATCTCACCAGATTTTCGCAAGAGCTCTACTCCCAAACGTTTTAATTACAGGTGGATTTTGAAAGAACTAAACAAAACTACACAGAACTAGTAACTCCAACTTGCAGAATTGTTTTGGCCTAAAGAAAAACCTCAGCCACTTCATTTTAGTGATGTAACAAATTCCAAGCTCTTTGGAAACATTCATTCCTAATCACCCTTTTATCCTGCTACACTGTGCTATTGTTAAAGGAGAAGAAAGAGCCTGGTAATCCTTCTAGGTGGAAGACAATAAGCCTGCACTAACAACCATGAAGGAGAGGCACCGGGCCTTTCAGAAAAAAGACAACTCTGCTCAACTTCTGAAGGTGTTTGTAGTCAGCAGCTACAATCTGAGCCATTTTCATTCATATGAGCCCCTCATTCAAGAACACTCTGCAGGCAGAGCATGTGTCAGAGAAGACACAGAGCAGAGCTCAGCTCAGACTGAGATCAGCTGCTGCAGGGTTTAGCAAGCAAGAGCTCCCCCAGTGCTCTGCAGCTCTGACCATTCCATCAGCTGCCCCTTTGCTTCCCTCCTCCCTGGCTGGTCACAGAAGGGTAATGTGAGTAACGCTCTTAGATACAAGAATCAATATATATTTACCTGGTCTTGCGAACATATTAATTTCGACAATAAAAAAGGGATGAAAGGAAGAATAAAGCAGTGAGTCCCTGGTAAATCCATCACAAACTAACAGAACTGCCTGACCAGTTCCAGAAGCAAACACACACATCTGACCCGGGTCGGAGTTGTAGGACAGTCTCTAGATGCAGCAATTCCAGGTAACCAAAGGTGATGAATACCCAGGAAAGTGCAGCAAAAGGGAAAGATGTCTCAAAAGACAACTGAGCTATCATATGGGCATTGTCTTTTCGTGTGTGGATTCCACAGTAATAATGAACGAACCCAACCTGTAAGTGGTACTGAGTAAGCAACTATAAAAAATTCCATTGTGTTATATACAAATATGAGAGTTCAAATCACAGCAAAGCACTGATGCCGAATATAATTTATCCACAAAAATTCTTAACTTAAACCATCAGGCTTAAATCCTTTTCTTTCATTTCTCAGAGATAGAGAATGAAGTAGAATTTTAATTAAGCCTTAAAAGATTTATTCTTGTTAAATAATATCTGAGATGAATTTAGTATAGAGATGCAAGTTATTCAAAATTAAACAGTGCTCTTCCTTCCAGAGGAAAGCATTCTTCTCAGGCATAAACTGAACATCAGGCTTACACACTTGGATTTTATTATAATGAAATCCTTGGCAAATACAACATCAACAGATGTAATGCAAGGTTTCCCACAGTGTTTTACCAGAAATATTGGCCTTGACCTGGAGCAAGCATTTGCAATTCAGCTGCTGTAGTATGGGAGAGCTACTCTTTACAAACAGCTGACTGTGCCAACAGTGTGAAACTCTGTTAAGGTTGAACTTTTAAATACACTACAGTCAAAAACATTTTGTGGACTCACCTCAGGCTGAATCTGACCTGCTGTCACTCAATCTAAAATACATTGTTTTCAGATAACATACTTTATAATCACAGAGCAAATCTGAATTAAAATCTAATTAAGACAAGAAAAAGAGATAAAGATCTTCCTTTGGCCATTCTCTATGAAGACAACAGAACTTAAAATTCTAGGAAGAAAAAGGGATCTAGACAGCAGCAAGTTGGGCTTCTTAAAGGGAATTGAAACATGGGTAACTTTTGTGACGATGTGAGAGGAGAAAAACTGCCCGTGCTCCATTGTTGACAGCTGAGCTGAGTGGCTGCACGAAGGGAACAGCCAGTGAGTGTGAAAGAACAGGGGCACAAAAGCACAGGGCAACTCAGGGAAACCACACTGTGCAGTCATTACCTCAGTGGCTAAAATGTTGCTGGGAGGGAATGAAAAAGGTGACTTGTTTGTTTGCCTGATGTTAAATTCTGTGTCTCTGGAGAAATCCCATCAAAAATGTTACTCAACTATGCTCCCAGCACAGGAACAGACATTCATTTTTTTGTGAAATCTGAGGAGCTCAATTCTGTACTCTGAATAATACACACTAGAAACCATTTCAACCTGTAACTATAATCTACTTTATCAATTATTTCATACAGTAATCAAAAGAAAAGGCAACTCACTTTTGACATTTTATTCAAAACATTGACTTTTAAAATTTCCTTTCACTTCTCCGTTAATTTTTATTCTGTAGATTTCAATGGCACTATTCTAAATATGGAGGGAAACAGGAAGCAAATTCAAAAGACTCCTACACATAATTAGATGTTTCTGAAACACTCAGTGATCACTCAAGTACTTACCACCTGCTAGTCAAGATAGCGAGGACCTTCCCGATCTTCCACTCTGGTATCTTACAACAAATCAAAGCATTCCTCAGGTCACTTACCCGGTAGTCTCTGGACACACCCTCTGATGGGACAGACCCTGAAATCTGACTCGAAATGGTTGCAGCTATCAGCTGTTTACACCACTCCACGTGGGATCCAGTCGGGCTAAAAAACCAGAAATTTCAAAGTATTTAGCAGCAATTCAAAATGTGTGATTTGAACAGCACAGCAGCTGAGCAGATACAGAAAGCAACACTGTAAGTGGTCACTAACATCATAAAACTTTGTTTGCTTTGTGGGCAGAACACAACTATTTTATTGATCAAATTAGGAAAAAGAATTTTACTAGACCATGTCAGACACACAGAGCTGTCATGAGGTTAAGGTCCTAGGAACTTAAAAAACGTTCTGTTCCTTATCCAGTGTAATTTTTACTGTTCACATGCTTTTTTCTTAAAGCCATCCACGGAATGAGTTTGGCCAACTAACAGGAAACTCCTTATACTGTCCTTATTAATATGTCCTGTTAATGATTAATATGTTAATTATTCTGTCAATCCTCAGAATTAAATTACTTCACTCTAGTATTAAAAAATTTAAACTACACTAATGTTGTATTCTATATTAAATGTTGAAAAAACATTTTTTTTAAAGGGTAACTTCTAGTTAGCTGCGTTTTTTTCCAATTCATTAAAAAAACCCTGGATAATTTTCAGGCTTTCCCATGCCACAGCACTGAGCTGTACAGCACAGGGTGTTTGCAAGAACCCTAAAGCATCTGAAAACCCCCAGGTGATGCAGTTTGAGAGCAGTCCCCTGAACCAGTGCTGCTCACAAGTAATGCAGTACTGAGAGGGAGAAGCAATGCCAGCCTGAAGTGCACTAGGTCTGCTTCAACACACAGAGGTATCCAAGGAAAAACTGGGAATGCCACAGGGAACTGTTCCCTGGGTGTTACTGCAGCCTCAGCTGACACCTTCTTCTTCAAACCATTCAGCTGTGCCCTTCTAAAGACTGAATGCTTATTCAGAAGTCAAATACAGAAAGAAAACGTTCATTTTTTTTTCTAACTCATGAACTAGCTGTGGATTCTAAGAATGCTCCATGACATTGAAGTGGATACACTTACATACACCCAGCAGGTGCACCACAGCTCAAACATTAATAAGAGGGTGGGGTAACACCCTTAGATGACCAATTACTACTGATAAGAGATCTTTCCTTACATTAACTCTGCCTCTGGAGCTAGGTATAAGGCACAGATCCATGCAACAATGTCTGAAAGGGAAGATCTTTCAAAACAATTTGAATAATTTCAAATTATTTAATAATAATTTTAATAATAATTTTCTAAAATAATTTAATAGCTTTCTCCCCACGTTCACATTCTACACAGGACTAGGTCTCACAATGTTGTTTTGCAACTAATACACATCTATGCTAATCCTGCTTGAACAACAAAGATAAGTCTCAGGTGAGTGCTGAACTCGAACCCAGATTTACTTAGAGAACTCTTAAGTTTTGCAAAAAAGCCCAACGCCGAAATCCTACAGTAATCCTTCTCTTACCTCATTTATTTCTCCTTTTCTCAGATCTCTTTAATTTCCAGCGTAGCTCCTTAGGGCTTGCCTAAGTTTGTTTTCAAACAAGCACTCACTTGTTAATTAAGAAAAGAATTTATTTTTCTATGGCTTATCTTCACAAGAAATCACTACATCAACAGAGCTAATAGCAGCAGGAAAATGAATATGAATGCAGAACCATCCCCTGAGAGCAGTGTACCACAGAACACTGATCACACCATGCACACACCAGTGCTGATGGCCCTTGCCTTCTGTCTCATCTGCAGTCACACACATCAGCCTGAAAAACAAGTAAACTATATGACAAATGGCCACATAACTGGCCCAGCGTAGAGCAAGATGAAAATCAGGACAAGAAAGGGCAATAAGGAATACAAAGGTGTATGTTTTAACGACAGAAAACGGACATTTGATTTTCATCATCACTAGAATGATGTAAACCACCAGGTTTCTACTAACAGAAAAAAGAGAAGACTGGAACCTAGCACTGATTTTAGATATTTTTAAATTTAGTTTTCATTCAGGGTGAGATTTCCGTTCACTTCTACTCCTTAAGATTTTTTAAGCTCAGTTCTGAAGCCTGCCTTCAGCTGGAAACTTCTGAGTGAAGGAATGTCCCTGCCAGCGGCTGGCACCCCGGGCCCGGGCCGTTCTGGTGAGCCCCTGCGGACCCACCGCCCGTACGTACGGACACACGGACACATTCATGGGACACACCGCACACCGAGGGGGCACAGCGGGGCCTGGGGACAGTCCCACCTCTGCAGATTAAAGACACTCGCGGAAAAAAAACCCCAAACCAATCGGGAAGAGACTCTCAGCCCGCGGTCGGTCCCAGCCCAAGTTCGCAGGACGCTGCCCCAGTCCCCGGGCCAAAGCCCCGCGGCCGCCTGGGCCGAGCAGGCGGCGGCACCGCCGGCACACGGCAGGCGCGGCAGGAAACTTTGACAAGAGCCGGTTCCC
>VYXD01013448.1:1238238-1270063 GCA_013397195.1 Hylia prasina | reverse complement strand
AGTGGGCGGGCGGCGGGGCCCGGCCGGGCGGAGGGAGGGCCGGGCCGGGGCGGCTCCCGCCCGCCGCCCGTTCCGGCCCCGGCACGGAGAGACGGCGCGCCAGGAAAAGGGATGTCGGAGGCAGAGAGTTCAGCACTGACATCTTTATTTTCCCCTTCCCGCACATACACGGCAGACGGATGATGTTCACTGCCGTCCTGGCGCGTAGGGCCCGGCTGCGGAGCAGTCCCGCGGGATCCAAGGGGAGCGGCTGCCATGGTTAGTGAGGAAGCGGTAATACTCCTGCGCTGTCACACATCATGTTTTCTCATGCATGAGAGAATGCTCGCTGCGACACAACACCTGAACTCAAGGCAGAGGTTAACAATACATCAGAAGGAGGTAGCACACAAGTCATGTCTTGGGTACAACCGTAACAGTGACGCCGGGGGGAAGGCTAAGGCATGAGCAAATAAAGAAGGCATTCAACAAATACCCTTTTCTAAATAAGTAACAGAAGCCCAGCACAAAACCTAGCTTATCTCCTCATGTCCATGGAAGGAAGAATACAAAAAACCTAAACTACCGTTCCAAGACTGACATTTCTTACGGGATGCTGGGCATTCATTGCTGGTGATGTGCTGACACCCCAGCTCTGCTTTTTCACCCCTCCTAGAAAAGGCACTCAGCGCCTGCAAGTCTCTTCCTTCACGACCTCAGAATCTTCCCCAGGTGTGCTCGTGGCAGGGAACAGGCTGCAGTGTGCACAGAGGACAGGAGGTCTGTGCAGAACCACAGCCCAGAGCACCCTGATACAGGGGAAGGGAGAGAGATGTTCTGTTAGCATTGATAAGTTTGTATCCTACATTCACAAGTAGTATTTTCCAGAACCGATCGGATTAAAATCACCCTTATGTTGGTCTCATAGGTAAAAACAATTAAAACATGTATCTCATCTGCTGACTTGAAAAATTCCAAGCCCACGCAGAGCTATGTTAGAGAGCTTCAAAGACAAATTCAGCTGAAGAGTAATACAAAGTAATATGTAATGAATTAAGTGCAAAAAGATCCTTTCCATTATATTACACTTTCCCACATGTAATAGGTTATCATGTAGTGTTTACACAGTAAAAACGATTAGATTTTCACAACTTTTTCACACCGCTCAGAGACGTCACCAACATGTTAAACTCAAATACAGAAACTTTAAATATCCTAATAAAAATAGGGTGGGTATTTTTTTTTCTTTAATAAACCACAAGTAAGTAAAAGGCAAATATACCAGAGTATGCATAGCTTTCAAAATGTAAAGTACCTCATGAACAATCTGTCTTCATTTATCTGATGTAATGCATCTTTACCTTAACAAGATTGGGGGACAACATTGTTATTTTGGAAACACATACAGGAAAGCATGGATGGGAGAATGAAATTTAGAGGACAAAAGTCATATAATTCTGTGTATTTAGAACATACATGCTGTATGCTCTGAACTTCCCTGAAAACATAGTGCAGCTCAGTGCATATACTGAATTAAATCCAGAGGCGGTACATTTTTATTCCTTTGAAAAAATACTGTTTTAAATATTCAGCGTCCTCTAAACTTTGACTTCTTTTATGGAACTATACCTTTAAATTTAGTTTTCATATGCAAAATATTTACATTTTATAAACTTGCAGAATTTCTAATAAACTATATTATATACACTTACACAAAACTTAATTTATATATAATCCTATTTTATCTTGCAGATCAAAACTCACCACATGTACAATAATTTACAATGACAGAAGCCTCAAGCATTAAAATATCTCCTTTAAAATAACAATATTAGACTCCTTTACAGATTCTGATTTGCAGTATTTCCTGGATTGCCTAAATAAACTTCTGAAAAATATGCAAAATTTCAATTAAATATCAAGAGCAAAGTTTGTGCTGTCATAAGAAATGCTTGCAACTATTTAAAAAATACCTGAAAGGAACAAATTAAAGATTTACAAAAAGCCTCTGAAAGGCAGACTTCAAACTAGAGCTCACTTGAATGTTCAATATAAGTGCAGACACTATATGCAAAACTGAAGCCCCTTAAATACTTTAGAATAAATTTGCTGAACAGGAGTTAAATTAAACAGTAAAGTATAAATGTATAAGTTTTCAAAATTATTTATAACTGAGAATTTTTGTCTACTTTGGTATAAAAGCTCCTTAAAACAGGCACATTTCTTTTTAGAAGACAAACAGAAGCTTTAATACTATGGCTATTGCTGGATATTTAAGCAATGTCTCTATGGTTCTGTTTTTAATTATATAAACCTTCTTTTGGATACACTTAATTCTGTATTAATCCAAAGAACCAATACTGCCCACAGTGATAATTTATACTGTACTTTAGTACTGAACAGCTAAGCCCAAACAACTCAGAATTCAGTACAACTTTCATTTGTTTTTAAAAATAAAATCAATTTACAATAAAAAAGTTTCTTTTATTTTGATATCTACTGAGCTACTTGATTTTTTTTTTTAATTTAGAAGCATATCAGTGAAATGCCTTCCATATTTCTATTTATTTTAAAAAAGTAAAATTCTGAATTCTCGGGTAATCAGAAAGTTTCAACACTTCTCTCTGACATCTTGCAATAGAATTTGTTTTTCTCTCATGAACTCCACTAATGTATTCCTAACAGGAATACAGCCATACCTAATTTTATACAATGTGAATATTCCTATTGCCATTATTGTGTTTATTCATGACAGGTAAGACTGAGCATGAATTTCCTTATAGAAACATGACCTAAAATGTAATAAATTAAAGCACTCTTATGAAAACAATAAATCAATTCCATTTCAATTGTACCAGACCTACCAAAATAACTCTTAAAGCCCTCCACAGCTATGAGTTGATTAATGATGTTCCCAGTCCACAGGTTCTGAAAGGCACATACTCAAAGAGCTGGGTTTGTTTGAAGTCCTCCTCAAACGAAGACAGTCTAAACCAATTTGTGTTAGGACAGTCTGATATAAGGCATTAGAATATTCCTCTTTATGCTATAGATCTATGTTAAGCACCACTTGCTATTACAGTATAGAAAGAAGCCAACGTTTTCTTCAAAAATGTGTTTGCACTTGGGACACCATTTGTGAGGGAGACGTTGACGAGGCTGCTGAGTTGGATATCTTAGAATTATTTGTGATCTGAAGCTCTTCAAGTCTCCTGATATAATCATCACGCAAGGCAAGGAGCTCCATGTAACGCTGCTCCACGGGGTTTGGCTGCTAGGAAGAGATCCATGTTAGTCTTAGCACTGCACTCCAGCTACTTGCACACAGGCTGCTCCAGTAGCTGGGGCTTCCAGGCAGGTGGAGCAAGTCACAGCTGAACAGAAATGCTCATTGCTGTCACCTCAGAGCCCTCTGCCTTCCAGCTGTCTCCCCAGAGTCAATCTATCTTTGCACAAAATCATTTGTCCTAACTCAGTAAAATCAGCCACCGCTCCCTGGAGCGTGTGGATTTAATTTTCTTCTTATCTAATATGGTGTGGAAGATAGTTACTCATATACCTTGACCAAAGCTTTTTTTCATGGCTTACTAAAAGGTTTTAAGAGTCCACAAGCCAAATGTCTCAGCATCTTCCCTAAAACTCAGCGTTTAGCCAGATTATTTTAGCTACACTGATCAGATTAAGATCCATGTCTTCAGCTTAAATAACTTCTCTCACTGATGAAATTTACTTGAATTTTGAATAGTAGATTTGCAACAGTGTAAATAAACATGTGAAATAGAAGACTTTATTAGTGAATTCTCTAAGTTAACTTGCATGTGTTTAAAATCAACTGGTTTCAAGAGATTACTCAGAAAGAGCCTTTTAACTATTTCCACTTTGAGCTTAACTTCCTTTTCAGAGTAATGAAATAAATGAAAATAACTATTACAAATGTCCAAAGCAGAGGGAAAGCCTCAAGTTACCTTCAGCTGAATACACCTGTCTAGAAATTGTTGCTGTTTCAGTTGACTGCCTGTAATTCAAAGCTTTCAGCAGCAAATGCTTAAACACCTCACCAGTTCAAAACCAGTTCAACCAGCACTCACTATGCACCCATATGAGGATTGTGATGAATGCTCAGGCAACTGTGGAAGTTGGTTCAATGCTGAATGTAGGTACTAAGATGATGCATAAATTTCATGTGCAGAAAAAAAAAGCTGCATTTTGTGTACAAAAATGGTGAAAATGAGGGCCAGTAGTAGCAGCAGGGAATACTGTCACTTGGGTTTGCATTTCTAAGGATATCTACAGCTAATTTGCATGTCTTATAATAAATCTTTATATTCACCTTTTGCAAAACACCCTCATCTTTCACAACAAGCAACAAAAGCTTTAAAACCAGAACTTTCAATTCCAGTAGGCAATGTACTTGTAAAAAGCCCTAGAAAACTGCCAGGCTTTCCTGAAGCTTCTAAAGGGCTGTAAATAATACAGGAGAGCTCAGCTGTGGAAAAGGAAGTGCATTGCTTGAAAACTACTGACTCATTCCAAGGGCTGGACTGTGAAAACTGCTTCTGTCAAACAAATTGCTCCTCTATCTTCTCCTACTCACATCTCCACAAGCTGTTAAAAAGGACAAAAAAGTCTCTGTACACAATGTTTATGTGCCACATGGCCGAGATTTCCAGCAAGCCTGTAACATACTCTGAGTGTCCATATGGATTAAAACCACAGAACTGAACTATGTGTCATTTGATCAAAGCTTTTCTGGACTTCCAATCTGATCCACTTGTATAATTTGCAGTAAGCTTTCCACAGTGTAAAAAATGCTGGGTCATCAATGTCACATAAAAAAATTAAATCTTGCCATCAATACATATAGCTTTGAAAGAGAAAGTGTACTCAGTAGGTCATTTCATTTGTAAATTGTTTCATATCCTCTCTCAGCAAAAGGAGAAAGACCAAGCAAATGCAAGTGTGTTTTTGTTGCTAATGCCCCATCTCTTCAGAGATCAGCAAGCCCCATTTGTAAGCACTATCAGGATTTAGTAGCATCAAATGCCCTTAGATGTGTCCAAGAAAAAGGGCTAAACTGAGCCTCAAGGACTACTTGCTACTAAACAGGAAAATAAGTTCAATCAGCTAAGAGAGAACTACAGTAATTACTTTTACTTTTTTCCCTCCATCTTTAGAAATATAACCTAAAGTTATAAGCCTAAACAGAATACAGGTACTGCTCTACAAGCCAGTTATGACACAAAATCCTTATTTCCAGCAACGTCTAACAGCAGTTTTTGTACATTACAGAGAATTTACTTACTTGTTGCCGAATCCTTGGGTTCCACCTGATGTAATAATTGACCCAGAGCTCTAAATGCCTCATGCTGGCTACTGGATAGAGTGCTCGATTTAGCTCTTTACTATAAAAAGGATTGGTGTATTTAGATTTTTCACTGTTTATCAAAGACCATAACGATAACGTTTTCTCAGTCACTTTCTAAAATGAAATCGAAATAAGAACAGTAAATATTTGCATAAAATCAAGACATCCATCACAGAAGCCATTGTTACATTCTAAAATTAGTACACTTCTGGTTTACTTAGAAGCATAATACATTACTCTGTAAGAAAGATTCCAAACCCAGTGCTTGGCAAGTATTTTAGTGACTGCGTGGCACTATTCTATAAGAAAAAAGCCAGTTCTAAAGCACTGTCTGCAAGGACTATAACCAAACACAACACAACCAAAAATTTTGCAATCATCTGGAGTAAAGGCAGCAATGCAATGACACAATCAGTGGTTTGACTCACCTCTTTTTCTCTGAGAAACTCGCTGTTATACAGGAAGGTGCCAAACCGGCAGCTGTACAAGTGATCCAGGATTGTAATCAGGAACTGCTCATTGAATTCAAAGGCCGTAGGAAACTAAAAGCAGGAAAGACAAACTCATTGTTTACCTGGAAAACACAGGGGGATATGCACATGCCCTGGTTAAAAGGCTAAAGGTAGAGTTTAGAAGCATGGATATATCTACAAATAATTTTTAAGGTAATACTTTCATGTACTTTATGGCAGACCAAGTGTTCCAATGACACATGGTGTTCAGCTTTCTCAAACTAGCCACTGAAAAATCTCTTCACAAAATGTTCTACCTACCTTTAATTTATAAAAAGAATAAAATACAGAATGGTTACACATACACTTGCACTAGCAAGACAGAATAAGATCTCTTCAGTGTACTCTTGCAGTGCAGCACCATAGAGGCAAATAAAGGTCCAGATCCTTAGCCCTAAATGGGCTGAGTTCATTGCTTTGTTTCATTACCTACTGACATTACAATGTTTAAATCACAGCACTCAAAACTCCCTGGCTCCCTTTTTAAGCATTGACAAACCAACATGTGTCCCTGCAGTTCAAGGGACAGCTTCACAAAATGGTCAAACAAAACAGCAGACACCATTAAGAGAGCTGGGTGCAATTCCTGTAGAAGGCTATGCTGTCCTCTTCAAATACTTTTTTCAAAGAATAAAGATGTAGGGTTTTAATTCAGTCATCTCTTCACACTGTTACCTTCTGAAGAACACCACAACATACCTGTTTAGACATCTGCCACACACAATCAATAAACTGGAGAAAGATGGGTGATCTGTCTGCATCAGCATGATTTTTATCACCGTGGCCTATTCTCTGAAATGAAGCAAAGCAGCCTCCCATTAACTGAAACATGCTGTTTTATGGCAACAGACATTGTTTCTTATTTTGTACTAGAGCACTAATTCTTTTGCAATAATACAACCCACTGTTATAATTTCAGAATTAGTTACTGCACCAAGAAGGAGAGATTCAGATACAGACAAATACTGCAAAGCTGTTCCAAAGATGTCTGAAAAAATTCTGAACCGATAACTGGTCCTGTTATAAAAACCTGCTCATAATTAGACAAGCAGAACTGTCAAAGTTAAGGTTGAAAAAGACCTTTGACATCATGGAGTCCAATTGTTAACCCAGCATTGACAAGTCCACCACTGAGCCATGTCCCCAGCAACACATCACATGTCTCTTAAATCTCTCCAGGGATAGTGACTCCACCACTTCTACAGAACACTCCAGAAAAGACAGTCCTTCACTATAAGCTAAATTACCCATTAAATAAAAATTTACAGTACTCTCAGATTATGGCAGATGGCTTAAGAGTGGCTTCAGCCATTTCCAAAGATTGCTACTTGACTGAGCAAATTGGGAAAGTAGCAGTTTAAGAAAAAGCAACCACTTAAATCATTCTTATTGCTGCTACATTGTCAGACATGAACCAATGGACTGAGCCAATCATCTGGAAGGCATGCCAAGTCCTGCCTCACTGTTTGGAAAAAAACATCTGTTGAGGGAGAACAAAATCCTTTGATTACCCAACTAAAATGAATGGTTTAACAAAAAGAAACATTGCTTATTTGAATTTATTAATAATAAAGAACACACAGATCTCTTTTTAAGCTCTGTGTTAAACCATAACACATATGTTTGACTACAAATCTTCTAGTTATACCATCTAATTTTATTTGCATCCTGACTCTTAACTTTTTAAGTACAAAATTAAATATGAGAATAAAAAGTCAAGCCACTGGCTTCACATTTTCCTGTGGGTGTACAAAGACAGAATACTTAAAGGTTTATAAAACATGTTAATGCTAAAAGACCACAAGTAAGTACACAAAAAACCAGACTATATCAGCTATCACTTCCAACACCCAAAATACAAATCTCCTAAGCCTCAAAGCACCTTTACAATATCAGATCAAAAACTGCCACAGCCTACACACACACATAAATGATGAGGTGATTTATGTTGAGTATAGCTGAGTAGCTATACATGGATTTCCAAATGACTGCACATATGCAAATGTAAAATGGGCATGAAACACACACACAGGTATATTTCTCCATTTTTTGATTTTTTTTCCAGATTGCCTGTGTTCCAAATTTTAGCAATATTAATATCTTTAGAATTTTCCATTAGGGACAAAATATCCATGCAAGTAACTTCTAGAGAAGTTGCAGAAACTTCTTAATGTAAATACCAAGTTTCAGCACCAACAAGCAAAATTGTTGTAATGTTTATAGTAAGTAACAGCAATAGTCTCCTTGGCAACCTAATCTGCTCCTCCAGGTTCCTCATACAGATTTCCTGGTTAAATGGTTAGCTGCCACATTTAGAAAAAGTTCCACTAAGGCTTTGAAAAGTTTTCTAACACAAACAGGATGACCAGGGTCCCTGCCTCAGAATATTCTGTGAATTTTCCGTGAAAATGATTCACATACCTGTAAAACATTAAGGACTTGCTATGGAAGCAACTACTTAACCTTCTGAGCTTCTAACCCTCTGCCCAGAGGACAACTGAACAGAAGCAGAGCCAGCAGTACCAGTGACAGCCTCTTGGGAGCTATTATGACAAGTTTAGAATATTTGGGAATCAGCAGGCAAAATCTCACTTAGAAGACATTGGCCAAACTCATTCATCTGTTTCTTGTGACAGTCAAAACAGTCCAAAGAAAGAGCGACAGAGAACCTCATGTTCCAGCTTTATCTGATCTTCAGCTAAAGGATTTGAGACAACACCGTTTTTCTGCCTCCTTATTTTCTTTGCTCAATAACCACAGCGACCCTAACAATTCTATGCTTTTAAAAGGAGGCAAAGGACAAAATACAGCTTCTCAGAGAAAGAATAGCAAGAAAAATATTGATCAAACAGGTCCAAACCCAAAAGTTTACCTGGAAACGTTTCAAATCTAAATTCAAAACCAACGAAAGCAATTATCAAACCCTGACGCAAAGCGAGCACTGCGAGCTCTTCAGAGAGTTAACACCACACAACCTCTGCAACTTTCTTTTCATTCTTACCGACGCAAACTTGTGTCCAAAGCTTATCCACTCTTTCTGCACCAGAACTTCGAAGCCCTCGATGGTTCTGTAGTAGGTGTCCAGCATGAGCATGGCCAGGGAGGTGAGCTGAGCCGTGCGGTCCCAGCCGTCGCTGCAGTGAACCAGCACCGAGCTCCGGCCCGAGGACACCTTGTCTGCCACCTGAATGGCTCCTGTCAGCACCAGCTGCAACACACCCCGAGCAAACAAACACACACAGCTTATTTCTGCTCAAGGGAGAAGGCTAAGTTGAGTTCTTTGTAGCTGAATTAATGGTGTTTCCATTAAAAGACTTGAAAAGAGCAGCGTAGTTGATTGGAGGAGAAGTTTCTAGGAGATCGAGTGAATTTCTTGCATAAAAATAGAGAAACAGATTGGTTCCCTAATCCCTTAGTAAGATCAAATTCATCTCGCTGCAAATTCTTAAAAAACGGGGCAGAAAACAGTAACCTTGATAAACCAAAGAACATAAGCTTCTTTTTCAAAGAAAGAGGGGATTTACCACAGGATATACTCTCTAAAAATTCAGTGTTATTTCATTTGACTCCTTTCTTTGAACCAAATGACTGAATTATCTCAGTTGTTGCAAAAAGGAGCTTGCACCCTTCTAATATACTTATTTTTCAAATATTAAATTAAGATGAAAATTTTATTAAGTAGGATTCATTACATAATACTCTAATTACTTTTGCACAGCTGTACTTGAGGCAAAAGATTCAAAGGTCAACTAGTAAGAACACTGGTGAATTACCAGCTTAAGTATTTTATTCGTGCTACCAGATGAAAATGACAAAATTTACAAATAAATTTACAAGATTGATTTACAAAACTTTGATTCACAATAAAAAGTCAGATACACATTGACAACTAAAGTATTTACTAATATTTCACAATGACAGTCACCTGCAGGCCTGTATTGCAAGAAACTAAAATAAATCAGTTCTCAGGTATGTAAAGCCAATCAAAGAAACCATTCCTCTACTAAAGACTCTTAACTTGAGGCAGGCAACAAACATTCAGTGTCACCTATTGCTTAGTTATGAGTCTCATAAGATACTCTAAGATTAGTTGCCAAAAAATGCCAACACTCAGGCATGTTGTTTTTGTAATTTAAGTAGTTTGATGTGTTCTAGGACTATTTCAAAACCTAGCAAAGAAAGCAAGTATAATAAACAGATTTGGACAAACATTTTTCAAACAATCAAGGAAAAGTTACCTTTATATGTTCTAACCAATGGGTTGATTCCAGACTCGACAACCAATGTGATTCTTCCACATTGGGATAAACAATGTCCTTCAGCTTCTTCAAAGATTCCCGCATGACATGAATATTGTGAATGTCCAAGAAGAAAAGTTCTGCATTGGGATATGCATCTTCACCTTCATATCCTCCCCCAGTTGCCTACAAACAAGAGATCTGAAATTAACTTTAGTCATATATACATTCTTTTCAGCGGAGCAAGAAAGGAATGAATGTCCTTTGACGTGGAAATAGACAAAAGTGATAAAATGTTTGGCCAAATAAATTTAAATTTAACAGTTCAGTTAAGAACAAGATACCATTAATTTAAAGATTAAGTTCAAGAATCTTTGATTCTGTCTTTAAAAAGTAAATTAGCAATAACATTAAAGTTTACTTTAAATGAACTTATCTAAAACTAAATTTTAGTGCTGAAGACTAAAGATACATTTAGACTTTTAAGGTATTAAAGAGCCATGTAAGTAAGAAGTCTGTTCTGCTGCTGCTCTTTCAAAACATTTCACCACCACCACTGCAGAGGATGTGCCTGGTCACAAAAGGAAGCAGAAAACCCACACATATTTTAGGGTACAATGCCACCAGTGAGACCTTCCAAAGATAAACATAAAATTGTTTGGGTTGGAAAAGATCTTTAAGATCATTGAGTCCAATCATTAATCCAGCACTGCCAATCCCACCACTAAACCATGTCCTCAAATGCCACGTCTGTTAAATACTTCCAGGGACAGTGATTCAACCACTTCCCTGGACAGCCTTTCCACAAATAAAATTTACCTGATATCCAATTTAAACCTCCCCTGGTACAACTTGGGGCCATTTCCTCTTGCCCCATCACTTGTTACTTGGGAGAAGAGACTGATCCCCACCTGGCTACAATCTCCTTTCAGCTGGATCAAGTGCTAAGGTCCCTCCTGAGCCTCTTTTCTTCAGACTAAACATCACCTGCTCCCTCAAGATCAGAGAGCTGCAAAATTGCAGCATTTGCTGCAGACAGCAAAAACATGCCATAAATTTGGATAAATGAATTTTGCCTTTATATGCCATCACAGCCATCAGCTGTACATCAGCCAAGAGCCTAAAGCTCTGTGTAGCTTTTCCCCATGAGTGCCCCCTACACTGCTGTGCAGCAGCAGCACAGTATCTCTATTCTGTGCTATCTCTCTCCTCAGCCATGGGGTTATTATCAGAGCTGCCAGGCTCTGCAGTGAAAGAAGCAATGAGTGTATTTTTCTCTTTGAGTATTATGAAGTCTTTGTGAGGAATGATTGTAATTTCAGCATCAGGGCTGCTGCAGCCCCTGACTGTGTCTTGACTTATGTACAAGGAACTGAGCAATGCATGAGTAGCACAGCCCTGGATTTTGCTTAGACAAATCTTCACAGCTGTTCACAAAATGCTTGCAGTGCTGATCAACACTGATTTGCACTTTATGTCATTCTCCCTCAGACCCAGAAATGTACCCTACTGTGTCTACTGCTCTGATTGAACATCTCATATTTAGACATATGAGGAGCTAATTAAAATATGTACCTATCAAGTTTGTCTATAAGACATTATCTTAAATTTTTCTGCAGTTCTGGGACAAACTCAATTTTTTACCCCATTTGTTTCAAAGATGTAAATGACAATCTATCCACAAGGCAAACAGAACATGTTTTGTTCACCCATAAAAATTCAGTGTGCAGAGGATAATGGGATTTGTACAGTCAAATGCAAACAACTGAGGCAGAGCCTCAAAATACAAACCATCAGGTTAAAACAACCCCTAGGAAGGAGTCTCTGAGAGAATGTGTGCTATACACACAAACATAGTAACAAAGCTTAACAAACTACATTCTGTATTATAGAGAAGACTGTGCAGGTACAAATACGTGCACCTAACTTGCACAGACTACCAGTATTATTGTCTCCCTTGAATCATTATTGTCATTCTTGAAAACAACATTTGTTACACATAAATCTCTTAGATGCAAACAAGTTTTACCTTCTCATATTCCTTTCAGCACAAACACTGAAGAGGACTCATTTCACTGAACTGGATTCACTGAACTCCTTTTACTGAATTCCACAAAACTATTTGGACGCTAGAATTCCCTCTCTCCAGAGAAGCACACTTATCATTTCATTCAGGTCTCAAACCCTCTTGAGCTCAGCTCTCATGCTCTTTGCTGTGCAGACACACACCTCCACTACTAAGTACTGAAGAGCACATCCCCTTCATTTGTGTTTGAAGTTCCATGACTAAGAGACTATCCCCAGGTGTGGCACATTCTCTTATGACAAAAGCATTAAACTTGTCTCCTTCCCCACCACTCCCTAACAGGCTTTTTACATATAAAGATGGAGCACATCCATGTATACTGTGCTCCATGCCAAAAACAACACTAACACAGTGTACTGGCATTATCTGAGCTTGCCTAAATAATCGAATCCTCAACAGAGCTGACAGGGAAGCAGAGGAGAAATTAATCCACAGGCACACCTTTTCTTCCTGGAAGGTTAGAAGACATGGTTTGTTCAAGATCTGTTCCAGCCTGGGCTGGTACATGAGTGTGATCCCATTTAGGTTTTGATCACAGATAAAAAAACAGTCACTCACTAAAAACAGTGTTTCTGTACTTCCCAACTACAAGCACCTGGGGAAGAACAACAGGTACCAGGGTAACCAAGATTATACCCATGCTGCTGTTTAGAGTGCAAGCACCCAAATTAACTTATCAGTTCTCTTTATCTGCTGGATGCCAAGATAGGTCTGAAGTAGTCCATGTCATGGTTAGGAAGACCCAAACAAAGGATGCTTGTCAGGGGGCTTGGCTTCATGCACACATCTTTTCTAGGATGGAATTTTCCCAGAGGATCTGAGGGTTGCACAGAGGTGGCCTGTCATTCCAACAGGGGACATGCTCTACAGCCCAGCCTGCAGCTACCTCCCAGTGCAGAGTGGAGTCGTGCCTGACTTCAGTCCCATGCTAAGATTGGTGCTTGGCTGAGAACAGACACAGTAAAGTGTGTCTGGAAAGCCACATGTGGTCCTGAAACTCTGCTTAGGGACCTGCTTTAGACACTCAAGTCCTTTCATGGCCTTGAGCCTCCGCAGTTGATTATGTACATTTATCTATATTAAGATCACTACTACTCCCTAAAACCTCCTCACAGAAACCTTCAAAGTGAATCTCCTCCTCATTCCCTTCAAAAATAAGACATTAGAAGCATCTGCTTACCTTGTTTGCAACTGCATTGACATTGGGCCTTGCATCATAGATGGTCAGTTTGGAGATCTGCCCGTTGGCCTCCCTGATGATATCGAGGTACCTTTCATCATCTTTATTCCTCTTGCCACTCATTCCAACCAGGGGCTGACTGCAGCGCATGATTACAGCTTGGGTCTCTGGATGAATCCATGAGAGAACCTGGTCACATGGCAAACACACAGCACAGGAAACTCAGGTTAGTTCAAAAAAAAAAATCATTACTTAAAGCTGTACAGCTGTACTTAAAGCTGTCTTTAAAATACACAGCATGAAAATCAACACCTTTCTTTTTAGTTCTTCAAAATACAATCTCTTGACATCAGAACTGCTTCTAGTCTCATAAAATTTAATAATAATCTTCAGAAGAGTTCTCTTATATATTTAATATTACTGAAATCATACGTACCTACATAATCCAGTGTATTTTACTATTTTCCTACAAGTCTTAGGTTACACAAGCAATCCTGAAAAGTAAGCTAATAACAGGCACAGCAATCTCTGCTGAAACTAAAGAACTCAGGAGAATGAAGTCATAGTAAAAATGGTGACTAAGATGCTCCAATTCTACAAGAAAAACTTTTCCCTTTTCTTGGATAAGGAAGGGAAGTTGAACCTTTCTGCAGTATCTTGGATGTTTTCTCTTCTCTTTAAAGCACATTTTGTTCCTCAGCCCCTTTACAAAGAGGAAGCACTGGAGGGAAGCACATGTTGTCTTTGTTGTTCTGAGCCAGAGAAGACTTGCCACAAAAGACAGTGAGCTGCCCAGGGAACAGATGCAGTGCCAGAGATTAAAGATAAGCAAGAAACCAAAGAAGTAGGTAAAAAATGCAAATTCATTGTTGATAAACTTTAAGAAACAGTATTCTCACCCACTCTGTAAGTTGTGGGTTACAGAGCAAAAGAAGATCAGAGTTCAAACAAAAAAACCCCACCCAAAATCCAATCCTCAGGAAGTGTTCATTCTTGAGGTGTAGATCAGAAACAAGATCTGCCATTGAGGGGTGGGGAGAATGAGTGGCTATTTCTTGACAAGAATGAAATTACTATTATCAAGGATATTACTCTCACTCTACAGGCATACCAAAAGGCCTGCCATGAATTTTGAGGTGACAGGGATGACACTGTTAGGTTATTAGAACTATGTGCACAGGCTATACATTACACATATGTCTTCTATACACATTATATATTATACAGATATATATATGTGATATATGTGTGTATATACGGGAAATTTATGATTATAGACCTAGTCTGTCAGTTAATACCTCATCTAATAAATATTTGTCATATTGAGGTGTGCATCTGTTTGAAACTGAGATTCAAGGCAGCTTTCCAATACTGTCTAAAAATCCAGCACATCTTCCAAATTTTCCACAGGGAAATACCAGTTAAAACAAGTATTGGGATAGAAATTACTATTTTCTATAGTGTTGTAAAGAGCTGCTACATAAAAATTCTCTTACCTCATAGAATTTGCATTACAGAAACTCAAGAAGTTAAATGAGTTTCTCTTATTCTACAGACTAAAAAGCCCAAGAATTCACTAAACAGACTATGCATGGGGTCTTATTTAAGGACTGAGCAGTGGAACTATGTTTAAATGCCCTGTGGTTTGCTTGCAGGACATTTCTGATTACTTTTTACGGGCATTCAGCAATAGTAACCAGTGTAAGGCTCATTCCTCCTTAAGGGAAACTGCACTGCTGGCCATTGTTACTGGGCAAGTCAAAACCAATGAAGCTGCCATGGGTGACTGTCATGGGGGGAAAACAGAAATGTGGTTTGACCAAGACACCAGTTTCAAGCAGTGAAAACCACCAGCCAATCAAAACTATTTTGCCACAACCATTTCCATAAAAAAGCATCCCCTGCGTCGTGCTCAGCAAGGAGTTGTTTGGATGCAACTTTAAACCAGCTGCACCACCAGGCAAGTTCCATCTCCCAGTACTCACTGGGATTCTATTTCGGGACCTGAAGGCAGCAACTTTCTTGAGCTCCTCATCTGTGGCACTGTAGGGCACGACCAGGAGCGAGGGGTACGTGTCACACAGCCCGTAGTGCTCGTTAATGAAAGTCACTCGCCACCGCTCGTTAGGCAGCCCCTAAAACAGAACATGAAGTTATTCAACGTGGTTTTGGCTGAACAAGTTATAATTCCACTCCTGAATTTTACATGACATTGTGGCCACGTGGCAACGATTTAACTAAGTACACTTTCAAAGCAACAGAAGCAAAAAAGATTGTAAGACCACACAAATCAGCTCATTGCAGATGGATTCACAGCCTTAAACCTGTGCCTCAACCCTGCACTGCTGCAGAGCCATCTCATACCCTTATGCACACAATTCTAGCCTTATGGTAACTTTCAAAACAATGACTGAAACTAGGAGATGTATTTCTTTAACTATGGAATTGAGGAAAGAAAATTACCTTCTCTCCTTCCCTGAAGCTCTGCTTTTCCACCTTCCCTGGTGAAGAGACTGTTGGGGAGGAAGTCTCGCTATAACCTTTCTTCCCTGTAGCCTGATACTACTGTCAGGCTAAAAGTAAGATTCAGGGTAACCTCCTTATTGAGAAAGAACAACTCCTTACTGCACTCTGCCCAGTAAAGCTTTTCCAGGAGAAATACTGGTAAGTCCTCCACACAGTGCACAGTTGGGTTTGTGGGGGTGTTTGTATTGTACCTTTTTTGGGCCTTAGGTTTCTAAACCACGAACCAAAAAAAATACAGAGGGCAAAAAAAATTAAGGAAGGTCTTATTGTTTGCGATTTAATTTTTTTAATGTCATACTTTAATTATCTAACAGACATTTTAAAGTGAAGTATCATCCTCTTTCATTGACATTTTTCGAAGATCACACAAAGAGCAAGGAAGAATACTGATAGACATCCGTAATTTCTGTAAAGCAATGCTGCTTCTAAAACAAGATGCTTTTTTTCCCCCACTTCATTTTGGGAAGGGGAACAAATCCAAACTACATTTAGTACACTATAGTTACATATTTGGCATGTTCTCCCCACCTGTGCTCACTTAGTAATGGCATATTGTAAGAGGCATCAATAACTTCCTTCAAAGAGCAAAGATTACCTTCCTGTGACATTCTAGCTTTTTTAAAAGGCTCAAGTGTTTTATTTCTTTTCTTTACTTCTCTTCAAGTTGCAATTCCATCCTCTCCCAACAGCTGATAAGAGAAATGTACACACAGTAATTCCTCTATGCAAGTTGGGAGATGTGAAAGCACCAGCCAAGGGCAACTGTAATAACTCACCTGTCTCCTGTATTCAGACATTGGGTTGTACACCATCCATCCATTTTCAGGAAACTTTTCTTCATTTACAAAGGCAAAAAAAAGCTGTAAGATATAAAGGAAGCTTCTTACACCAAACTCTGACTGCAAATGGCAAACATGAGGGCCCATCATCAGTTATACCCTAATGCTTGCTACAAAACAGGACTGACTGCTCCATGCCAGCCCCACTCTCTCCATTTATATCTGGTATGTGCAAGCCAATGAAGCAAAGAGTAATAAGTAACAAAAAACACGGATCTGGTAATGAAAAGAATGAAAATATGACAACAGTTACAAGGTAACAAAAAGGATAGAAATTATAAAGGTTAACTGGTTGTATTTTTTCCTTTTTACTGTCAGGAGGTTGAAATGTATTAGAATGGTTTATTTCCCATATTTCACATTATAACTAAATAAACTACTGTCTTCTCACCAAATTTCTCGAATAGGCACAGCTTCAATTATAACATACAACATTAGATGCTGAATTCAAAGTGGAAAAAGGTTTTATTTGCTATTCATCGCCATTAGGAAGCAACAAGCAACTGTGTTTCTGCAAACCCTCCCCAACTGACACTTACTAAGAGAAATCCCAATTACTATAAACTTCATGAAAGTGAAAAAGTTGCCACTGAAAATGAATTTGTTAGCTGCTTACATTCATTACTTTTTACTTGCTTTGTTGCTTGCTCTCACAATTCATTTATACAGCACAGCAGCCTCCCTGAGCATTCCAGCAAGGTCCTCATACCTTTTATCTTTCTCCTACCAACAAATTCCAAGTGGGCTGTATTACCTAACTCCTCCTTCTCCCTTGGTTTGTTGCTATAGTTTAGGATGAAAGCAAAAGTAATGTCTATGTTAAGAATCTTCCTCATTCAGAAAATTGATTTTGGTGGCCTACAAACTCTTAAGATACCAGAAGGAACATGAAACAAAGTTGTTTCAAATAAAGAAACTACAAAAAGGAAAGCACAAAAGAGAATGTGTTGTCCTGAGCTAACTGAGCAACAGCATACAGAGTAGAAACACTCCAGAGCCCATCACAGCTCATCTGTAACAAAACAGCTGAAAGGCTCCAACTACTCAAAAACATTAAAAGGAGAAACTGAATGCTAAACTGAACATCTTAGAAAACCCAGTGAGCAAGAAAAAAAATTTGTGGTCTAAGGTGCTGTGATTCTGCCTACAGAGGTCCAGAGAAAAGGCAGTGCCTCAAACCTGCACCGCTGTCCCCATGGAGGAGGCTCTGAATCTTAGGAAGGCTCAGCCCAACAAGTTACAGGTTCCTTCATGTGGGCAGGAAAGCAGGGAGGTCCCAGCACTGCCCCAGGCACTGAGGACAGAGCAGCTGGGTGTGTATTTATAGCCCTCAGATGCAGAGGGCAGAGGAAGGTCAGAAAGAAGGACAGAGCAGCTCTCAGAATTCTGTGGCCCCGCAAGGCGGAAAAGCCCTGCCAGGCTCAGTGCACAGCTATTCACACAGGAAAGCCTTTCAAATACCACAACAATAAAAGGTAGGCCAGTTCTATGCCTTCTTCACACATCTTCCCTTCAAATGTAAGCTATATCCCTGCTAGATCCTTCTCCCCAAACAAAACTTTAGGTACTCAGAGTCTCCACCCTGATCTCCACTCATTTTCTTCCCTCCACACACAAAATTCCATTCCTTTCTCTCATTGATAATCCTGCCTCTCCAACAAAACGTTCTTCTCTGCATCTCCTGCTACACACAGTCTATCTTCCCAGGAATTAAATCAACTGCAGCTTCATCAGATGTGTCCAGATTTGAGTGGAAATTTAAAAAAAATATAAAACCTACATATAAGAGATATTCAGGTTCAGAAGAATATTGCAGTAAAATAGAAGTGTGTTTCATTGTGGATTTTTTGAGATCACAAACAGTTTTTCAAAATCAAGAACATATAATCAAAAAGCAGAACTGTGGTTTATACAGGTGCACCTGAGACAACTCCACATTAGTTTGGTTGGACACTAAGGATAAACAGCAGCACAACTTCCAGGCAGACAACCCTCTCAACACATCAGTGTTTCAGGCAGGAAGCCTGAACTGGCATCCCTCCTCTTAAGCACTGGCCAGCTGAAAGCTACTTAAATTAAACACAAATTTACAAGTTATACTAATTATTTATCTCATATCTTGAGTTTTAGGGAGGATAATCTGCAGTCACTTCCAATGCACTGATCATGTGTAAGTTTGATGGAGATTAATACTACATGCTGGGCTGTGTACTGGTGCTGAGCATTGGTGCTGAGCTGTGTCTTGGTATTGGTGCTGAGCAAGACATAGCTCAGCACCAATGGTCTTTTCTAGACTTTTTTATTATTAACTTTTCTATCTATCATCTATCTCTCTACCTGCATCGATATATCTCTACATATCTACGTCAGGGAACAGAAGAAACAGGCATTAATTTGGAGTTTAGCACCAAAACCTGAGCTCAGCCTCAGTAACTGTCTGGGCAGATGTGCCAGGGCCAAGTGTCCCCCCCAGGAGCACGTGCCACCTGCCCATCAGTGCAGATGGCAGCAGAAGAGAGGCAGAGCTGGTGCAGTGGCTGCTTGCCTCAGTAATGTATCTGGAGCACATCCATAATTGCACAAAATATATAGATTTTCATGTTGTAAATATACAAAATAAAAGCTGCTGTTTAGTTATGCTGACACCAGATTCTGTGGTTATACTTTTTAAGCAGCCATGATGTAGCCATTACTAGATCAAATAGGCAAAGTTAATTGGCATGAACTCTGCATTAATACAACTCACCAATAGAAATGATGTAACTTACCAAGTTATGTGACTGGGGAAAAGCATATTTTGTGAGGACTTCAAATATATCTCTTCTACTGTGCCCTTCTTGTTTTAATGCAAACCGTAAATTCCTCATATCCTAAAACAAAGCCATTATCTGTTAGGTGAACCAAAGTTGTAAGATGCTCCTCTCTGTACAAGTGCTATATTAGACACTAAACATGATTTAGAATCTGCTTGTAACACACCCCAAACCCTTGTGAATGTTCAGTTTTATTTCTTACCCCATAAAATAGAATAGAGTGTAAGCCTTGTACCAATAAAGCAGTACCACACTCTGTGTGCTGTCCAGTTTCAAAAAGCTCTTTTTAAATTCCTCCATAAGCATTGTACTTTTCCCTTCCAATAAATAGGTAATCAATGAGAAAAGAAACCCTCTAGATTTCATTTCCTACCGAATTATTGGAAAGTCTTACTTTACAGGTTATATCTAATCCATAAGAGTTCTCTCCTCTGCTTGAAGCTCCTCCCATTTTTTCAATCCTTGAAATTACTCCCAATGGAACATTCAGTATCACAACTGGATCCTGCAAGAAAAGTTTGAGTAAAGAAAAGATTCATGTGAAAAGAAGACTCAAGCAAAATGTTCTGCCTTCCAGAACAGAAAGCAGACATGAAATACAAACAGGAAACAAAAGCATGTTTCTGCCTTTGAGTCTCCTCTCCCAGCATGTTAGGAAGTCTGTAAGTCATCACTCTATGCTTGAGCATCATCCAGTTTAACATGCCACAAAAATATTTCATGTCTTGTTCAGTATGCAGGGAAAATAGGGGCAACACCCTAAGAGAAGCCTTCTGCTACATACTGATTGCCCCTGCCTGCTAATACTGATATACAGCATAAAGCAGAACTTAAGGAAAAAAAGACATTACTAGAACAGTTAGCCACAGCCAGAAAGACCTCAGTTCAGTAGTCCCAAATCATTTTTTTTTAAACTATATGAAAGAGAGCACAAGCACATTTTACTCTCTTCCATGTCTGCTTATCAAACACATTACCACTCCCCCACTCACATAAGGTTCTACTGAATCAAAGTATTTTTCTTTTCTAACAGCAAGGACAATCAAAGTCTTGGTTTACTGACAGCCATTTTAAGAACTATTGCACATCATTAGTTGCTGCCCTTCATCTATCACAGATTGACTGTAAAGGGAACAGCTATGAAAAAAGCTCTGACAGACAAAAGATAAAGGTATCAGTTCAGTGCAAGTGATTAAACTGTAGTTTTACCAGGCAAAAATCACACTTTTACAACACCTTTAACTTTAAAGAACTTACAATTTTATCCAGATTTCTCTGTGGCACAAAGGCAATTACTATTTAGTCATTACAGAATTAAGATATGGTTATTACAAACATTACAGACCATTTCAAGCAAAAAGCCTCCCATGCAATTCCACTAGCATATGTGTACCAAAACTAAAACAAATGAACTGACCACAAAATAAATCAAAGGCAGAGGGGTGAAGGGAAGGGAGTTTAAAGCCAACTCATCCCATGAAGTAATTGTGACATATTACTCACATTTTCCACACTTCTTAGGTACAGCCTGTAGTTTGTGATGTACACTCTTCCTTTAACAGGGCCATTAAATGGACACATATAAATAACATCCTTGTCTGTAAAAAATGCAGTATTTCTTAAAAGATTGTGGAAAGACAAAATGAGAGCTAATGACAGTACCACTTAAGTAGAAGTAAAATAAAACAAGAGCTGTACTCAGAGGTGAATGAATTCAGAAAGTAATACATCTGAGTTTTATTTACTTGAATTATTAAGAAAATGTGAAAGACTCATATACTAAACTTGTCCAAATTAAGAGCACAGATTTCAGTAGCCTTCCCTAGTTATATTTGTGTTTTCTTTCTCAGCACTACACAGGAGAGGGCAGGATATAGAACATGGAGTACTCTTATTACTGTCCCATAGTCTATTCACCATCCCAGAACAAATACAATGTGGATACTATTACATCATCCTGTAAACAATTCTCTACTGAAGCACTAGTTCCAGTTGTGGAGTGTTTAGGGAACTGACCCTGCTGCAGAGAAACATTACATTTCAATTTGAGGCAGAGTAGGGCCATCAGTAATGTTTCAGCAAGGACAGTAACAGAACGAACACTAACACATACCACTCAAAAAGATTTAAGTGAAGCAATGAAAGCAGAATCATAGAATTGTTAAGGCTGGAAAAGATCTCAGATCACCAACCATTTATTTCTTCCTGTCCACTCATTTTTTTAGCCCAGCCTATTTATCTGCCTTCCACAGAAAGTGCCCTATTCCAGTGCAGTGCCCCTAAGCACAGACAATTTCCATAGGGATCACATCATACATCCATCTCAAGCTCTCCCTCAAACCTTCTTCATTAAAAACAGAACTAATTCCTCTGAATCACCACTTTGCTTTCAACTGAGCCAATCTTGTTTACAAATCCACCAAGAGATCTGGGCATAGGGGAGGAGACGCTGCACAAGTGAAAGACAGACCCCACCAAAGACTTCCATTTCAGGAAGAGCCTCCATCAAGGAAAGAAAACTACACAGTACATTAATCTCCCTCATGCTATGGCATTTCTGTATGTAAAGGCCAACAAGAGCAGAGGAGCCCTGTAAGTGATAAAAAGAAACTTCTACACTTTCTTTGAAAAATTTGTGACATTCCAGCAGGACTTGCCTTTGCCCCCAGCCCAAACCACAGTTCAGTAAGGCACAAGTGTCTGCCAGGCTGCTGAGCAGCTACTGAGCTTCATACCTGTAACCCTGGTCTCTCCTGGCAGACGAGGTATTTCCTCATTTTGTTCCCAGTTAGTTCCATCTTTTAGAGTCTAAACAAGAGAAGCACAACAGCACATCACAGTTTATTTGCAATTTCAAGCTTCAGGTTAAAAATAATACTGACCAAACTTAAAGGTAATTCCTGCTTGGGAAAGAACAGGTCTTGCCAAAGTAGGAATTCACAGGAACACACACCACTATCTTAAAATGCAACTATGAAACATTTAAAGGTTGAACAGATCTGAAACAGGTTTTAATCTTTCTCCTAAAATAGTATCAGTTATTGTATTAAATTGGAATTAAACCTCTATACTCTAAGTTCTCTGGAAGTTTTGTGCATTTAATTTTCCAAGTAGATTGGGTTTGGAAGAACAAATCAACTGAAATTACTTAAAGCAACGTACTCACAACTATCACACACAATCTACTCTTTTGTGACTTCCCCACATTCAGTAGTTTCTGTTGTCTTGCACCCTGGTTACATCTTCTTCAGCTGCACAGCATTAGAAAGCAGAGGGGCATGACATTTAGACTGTTTTAATGTATTTCTCACTCGAGATAAACATTGTAAAACTGAGCCAGACAAATGTAACAAGGTATAACTCAGCAATTCCAATACAGAATCTAAGGCAAGAATGTGCCAAAAATTTTCAAGAATGCCACAGAATATTTCAAGGTAGAAAGTGAGGATAAGAGTCAGTACATTAGAACTGATTTTAAGGAGCCTCTCACTAGCTGTGATAGACAATATTTTGCCCATCCACTCCATCTCAGTTAACTGCATTAAAATTTTAGCAATAAAAATAAGTATATACATTCAAGAAACCATTTAAATACTTATTTTTTGAACCAAACAGGCAAAAGAATTCTGGTGTAAAGAAATAAAAACATGAACAAAGTTACACTTACCCGTTTACTTGAGGAGTTCTCCAAGGAGTTTGAATTATATTTAGGTGTTGATGATGAGGCCATGCCGAGTATCTGACAAGAAAACACAAATTGGAGACTTAAAATTCCTCCTGAGCTACAGACTATTTCCAGGAGATTTTAGACTTTTGAGGTAGACAGGTACACATCAAGAACTTAAAAGAACATTTTGCAAGCTACTAGTAATTCAAATAATTACACAATCCCTTGTAATTGAAGGTTACTATTCAAAAACATCCAAATCTAACAAGAAATTCATTACTAGCTTTGCAATTGGGTCTTACTACAAGGAATATTCTGACTCAAGGTGTATAATGGAATTCAGATGTTGGAATAAGAGCATTAGTTCAGTAAATAGACATTAGAGTGCTTGTTTTAAGTCACTGTATACACATATTATGAAATGCTACCTACTTGGGATATTATTGCACAGCTCTTGAAGTCACAAGCATGTCAATACACTCAAGTGGCTCAAGCTTAAAAAACAAAACAAGAAAAAGCCAGACTTCCACAGTACTTCTCTGTTTAAAAACAATCCCCCGTTTCCTAACTGGAGCTTCAGTTAGCACACCAAAAGAATGAGTGTCCAACAACTTTCATGTATTTAAAGGAAAAGGATTTTCTTTATTTTTAAAATGGGATTAATTAAAGACAGAATCTTGCATGACAGAGGATTCATCATCTTTATTTCCCAATATTGCACAAGGGAATTTTAGAACCAACACTGGGAAAACACCTCCCTTTCACTACTCCCTTCATCAACCAATCTGACATCACACAGCAGTCTTGAAAAGATTCAGTTTGTTTGTTTGGGTGGGGGAAAATGATTACACACTACACAGTCTTTGTTTCTACTGCACAATTTTGTGGTCTTTAAAAAGCACTGTATCTCTCCTCTCAACACTGGCCAGTTTGGCCAGATCTCTGCCCCACGAAAAGCAGCCCATGCTCCTGTGTAACAGTGGGCTGACAGTGACACTGCAACAGTTCTGTGACAGTGACATGTGAAACTGCAAGAGGCAAAATGCTCTGACACCACTTCAACAGTACATGAATGTGTCTGTGCAGGAATGAAGTGGAAAACCACATCCTGACATTCTACAGGTTTGTTACCCAAGTCCTTCATATCTCATTAAGAACACAGGAAACTTGACATTGTGTTTCAAACTGCAATATTCAGTGATACAGCTTATCAGTAAAAAAATCACATCCTCCCACCAAAAAAAAAAAAAAATCTAAAACATTAAAAAGGAACATACATTCAGTTGAAAAACTGAAGAAAGAAAGCTTTTGAATGCCACAGAGCCTGTGTGACCCTGCACACAGAGGTTACTACCTCCCTTCTGGGTCTCCAGCTATCTTAACTTTCTCCAAACACTGACTACTTTTAGTGCAACTGAACTATTTCTACTGCAATGCCAACAATTCCAATGAAAAGCTATTAAGCAATCAAAATTAATCATTATCCTTTCAAACTACCCTCCATAGAAATACTGTTGCAACACTGGAGTCTAATATTTTGACCAAAGTATTAAAAGAAGATATTTTCATAGCTTTTACTTCCTTGTGATCTCTCACATACTGTAAACATAAGGTAGATTCAACTTTTGCTATGTTGCTATGCCAAACTGTGAACATCCAATAATTGTTCAGATGAGATTTTTCAATTTATAGAAAAAGATTTTATAAAGATAAAAAGCATATTTACTCAGAATGTAGTTTTAAAAATTTTTCCATATGAAATGTCCTTTTTATGTATTTTAAGTGAGAAATGCCAGGTGAGACAAAGACACAGCAACCCCAGTTTTTTATGTCAGCAGAGACTAAGTAATTGGAGCTTTTAACTGGAGCTCACGTAAATTTAAATTAAGGCTGCACCAACCACAAGAGTCAAGAAAGCACAAACAAGCCCTAGAAAAGTGACTTTTAAAGGATGTGACAACCCTGGCTAGATCTGTGCTGCAAAATGGAAATTCTGACTGCAGCAGGTAGTGGCACACCCGAGCTGGCTGCTGCTGCTGCAACCACAGCTACTCCAGCAGAGAAGCACAGCAAGAGCTCAGCAGAGGCCACAGAGCCCACCCAGGGCCCTGGACACTCCCCTCAGAGCCAGCCCACTGCTCAGAAAAACAAAAACTTGTTTGGACATTCCTTACGCCTTCCAGTGGCAGTGAACTCCTGCTGCTCACACAGGGAACAGCACCAAGTGTTTCAAAAGCCTTCTGTTTGCTCCTTTGCTTTCTGTAGTCACGAAGTTTGGGCTGAACTGCAGCTTTACATGAGGTGATTATTCTGAAATAATCCAGAGTGCTGACTATAATTCACACTGAGATGTGGAAAAGTTAAAAGAAACAGGCAGAGATCCTGTCAGGCTCTCAGAAAAAAATTCTCTTTGACAATACAGCAGGACAGGGCTCGCCCTTGCCCCATGCTGTCCACCGCACCAGCTCACCTGAAGCAAGATGTTTATGTTTCTGTGTATGCAAGTTTACTTTGTGTAAGATTCCCCCAATTCTCTCCCAGACTCATTTCTTTAAGCATACTTTACAGTGAGAATAAATTTATTATGACTTCAATTTCTATAGAAAACTTCCCTCTAGAATTACAACCAACTACTCACTCATTTCCAACATTTCAATGATGCAAATCAGTCTTATTCAGAGCTAATCAAGTTGAATAAATATGTAATGAAGACAAGGTGTTATCTGTCACAGTATTTTCTAAATCCATCAAAAATTTTCACTAAAATTAATGTCAGTTAATTTCATCAGTATGCAATTGGAAGAATACTTCTAACGCTAAAAACACTTTGCTTTGAAATCCAGTCATACCTAAAAATCCCAAATACTAATCAGCATATTTATAAACCACCCACATTTCAGTAAGCAAACTAAGTACTAGTCACTAATTACAGAGCACTCATTAGACAGCATTTAGAACAGTGTCCACTTTTGGACCCCAGTACAAGACAGGCATTGATAAATTGCAAGGAGTTCAGCTGAGGTTCCCCAAGAGGAGCAGAACATGGAGCACCTGCCCCAATACAGTGAGAGGCTGAAGGAGCTGGGAATTGTTCAGCCTGAAGAGGAGACAGCCCCAGTGGGGCCCCACAGCTGCTCTCTGCTAGCTTTGAGGTAGTTGCTGAGCAGGCAGAGCCAGGGGTCTGTGTCTTCAAAGTGGGCAGTGACAAGATACAACAGAAATCAAAACAAACTAGATTCCAGCTCGATTTCAGGGAAAAAATAACAACAAACCCCTTCTTTTGCACTGTATGGCAGTCAGGCTGTGAAAACAGGCCCCAAGGAAGGTGCAGTCTTCATCCTCAGAGGGTTCTAAGACCCAGCTGGATGGAGCTCTGAGCAACTGGGTCTGATCCTGCTGTGCACAAGGGGTTGAACTGGAGGCCTCCTGAAGTGCCCACCAACCTGGATTAGGCTTCTGTGATCTTCAGACAATAGACAAGATTAAGTTCTCATTAAAAGTACCCATCAAGCAAGGACACACCCTTAAGGAAGTGGACTTCTCTATATCAAGAGAAAATAAGTTTTCAAAAACATTTTAAACGAATGTGAAATATTTCCTTTTTAAAATATTATCTCTTAATCTGTCTAATTGTAGAAGCAGCTTCTGGCAGCCACCCAAAGTAATATTGCCATGAACAATTCAAAAAAACATACTCCATCACAGCCTTAAAATAGCTGCAACTTTCTCATTATCACAGAGCAGCAGTAGTCCTTCCACACAGGGAGAAATCTTTCAAGTAGTTTTCCACTGCAAGCACATTTTATTCCCCAGTATCACTCGTGCATTTCTAGACTTGCACAAAAATTGATAACCATACAAAGCTCACACTTGTCAGCAGCTGAACAGAAAGAGAATTACTCTGCAAATTTAAAACAAATCAGACATCTTTGTTTGTGATATTCTGCAGTCAGCAATAGTTGAACATCCATTCCTCAATCTAGAATAGCAAGGAGACAAAGCAATTTTACTGGATTTAACTTGAGCTGATAAACAAAGCTTTGTTAAAATTATCAGAACTTAATATAGTAACACTATCAAGAAATGGAGGCTCCAGTGATCTTAAAATAATAATTAAACTACTTGGAACCAGTGTTTTCATTAAACATGGTATTTATCCTTGTGCTTCCTAGGATTCATGGGAATGGAGACACACAGAACAATGTTTGAAAGGTAGGCTGGTAGAGTTTTCCTTGCTGCAGTAATACATACAGAGCCAGTATGAATATGCCACTAGTGGCTCTTATCCCTTAACACCTAAATAACATTCTTTATCTGCATGTACTTACTAAATCTACGTTTTCCAGGGAAACCATATGAGCTTTCAAGTCTCTCTGAAAGCCTTATGAATTCAAGTTGTAACCAGAACACACAAAACATGCCAGCAGTGCAAGCCTCAATGGAACACTGGCCATGTAGAATCTATCTGCCCTTCTGCACCGAGGTTTGCAAGTCAGTTATATCAAATTCATCAATAACCACTATATTAAAAAAATCTCCATCCTACAAAAACAGTATCACAAAAACTCTCTCAGTCTGAAGCTGTTTGCTCAGCACCAATTTTACACCAGGTTTCCCATGCCTAAGAAAGATGCACCAGCATTGTTGCCAATTCTCTGCTGGACTGTACAGCAGCTGTACAACTCAACACACACTGCTGAATTTGTTTGTGGAGAGCCAGAAACCCTCCCTCTCCCAAAGAAAGCATTCTCTTGTTCCCTAATGTGCCCTGCATTTGACAGGTCAAGTCATTGTTCCCAAAGGATTCAACAAAACAAATACAAACAAACAAAATTCACAACAGTCAAGTGACTGCTAATTCACCAAACCAATTAGAAGTGTGTCAGTTGCCTGCCCACTCAGATTTTACAGGCTCACTGTCGTAGGCAGTTTTCAAGATATTAGAAGGAAGACCTCACAGTAACAAAAACCTGGTATCCTGACAACAGAAACCTACAAATGACAGCAAAAGAAACAACTTGGCAGAAAAGTTTGGCAGAAAATTTCTCAGTGCCACCAGATCCTACACATTTCCATATGTAAGTTTCCTAAAAAGAAAAACCTCTTGTAGCCTGTGCATGGAAGGCAGATATGGAATAAAGAATAGCTGGAGGAAGCAAAAAAATTTTCAGTTCTGTCTTGATTGACATTTCTCCTGTCTGCATTTGAAGTTTTTTGTTTTACTGTCTTAACTTTAAGTGGAATTTAACTCCCACCCTGTTTTTAAAGTAAATCACAACTTTCAACAAGACCTAACATAAAGGTCTGTAATGTTACTTTTTCTAATTACCAACTCAATTGATTACTCCTTTAATATTATATTGAAAATATAGCTTAGGATGATATCCTAGCTTTTATCCTGGCAAGCTTTCTTTTAAGAGACTTACAAATCCTCTCAAAAAGAGAGGGGATAGAGTAGAACACATGCCATCATGGGATCTGGTAGATAATTTTTGTGTTTCATGTCACCATTACAAATATAAGCAGCACCTTCTTTAGTAGTAATACCTATAATTATTTGCTAAGGCCTGTTTACCAGCAGTTTTCAGGAGTTCTATTCCTTGCAATTTATGCTAACAATCATTTCTGTCTATTTGTACTCACTTACTGCTAATCTTGTATTTGTTCTATGTGTAATACCTTTCCCTTGCCATGATTATCTTTTTTTTCTGGACTGCTTTTTAATATTCAGTCTGGTAGCTGAGTTCTAAAGTGAAAGTTCAGTCCTGTGAGTGGATCAAAGGAAGCAGTGGTTTTCCCTCTAACAGCTAAATCTACCTAGATTAGGTGGCACGACAGAAGTGAGTGGGTTTTTTAAAGAAAGCATTTGTCAGATTACCTCTAGAATCAACATTACATCTGTAGGAAAACTATGCCTGAAGGCTGATTCGTGGCTTTCTAAACCCACCCAGTCTATTTTCACTCCCCTGCAGGGAATGCATACCTCCCACATTGTCAAAAGCTGAGGCAGTTGACAGGAAAGCCTATGGGACAGCAAGCACAGCTTCCCAGTTTTCTATTAAGAAAGCCTTCAGTCGCTCTCTGCTCATTCTTCTTGAAAGACATCCCCTTAGGCCACTGTAGTTCTGTTGCTAAAGATTTAACCGGTGATTCCACAGGAGAAATGGAAATCGCATGTGTTATGCAACGATACACTGTATTAAAAAATGACAGTGTAACAGGTAAAACTACATCCCCTACTCAGACTTTACTCCCAGCCTTCCTTTAAGAACATGTACAACCCACCAGACTCATCCTCTGCCATCTGCTGTTTAGTCCCATCTTCCACAACATGAATACACATAACACCAAGGTCTGTACTTAAAAAAGCAGCCTAAAGTAGACTATGACTTCACAGACTATGATGAAATCATTTACAAATCATTGTTTGATTCCATCCCTAAGAAAGGAGGCATTGAGACTACCCTGCCTCAGTCATTCTCAGGGCATTTCTGGGGGTGTCTCTTTCAAGCACCAGGCAGGGACTTTGCTGGGCACAGAAATTTGGACACTTCCCACACTGATGGGTCCAGTCACATCCCAAAGTCTGCACAGCCCTTCCACTCACTACATGCAACATCGCTGCACATAAGTTACTTATATATGGTTGGGAAAAAACACATTCTATCTTACACAGAACTGTACTACAGCCTACTTAAAAGCACTTACTTTTGTTCTCTCTTGCTCAGAAGTCTCCAGATTTAACCAGTCATTTCAGTTGTATAAAACACAGGTGCCCACTTCAGCGTCAGATGACAAGAAACTTGTGCTCATTCCTTCAGCTTTACAACAACATTGGACTTTTGTGCTGTAGCTGGTCTCTAACAGGAATGGAACAGGTAGGAAGACATGGTTAGCACTGCCAGAAAATTTCAATTGACATTACTTTCAAAAACTTCAGAAAGGAAACAAAATCCCAGAACAGTTGCTATTAAAAACATCCTGGAGAAAAGAAACAAACAGTACCAGTTCTTTTTATGTTTTACCTTATGTCAGGAAGTTTGGCATCAAGTAGGTGGAATTGATAACTTTCTCTTCTAAAATTCTAAGAACTGGTTTTAAAATGTTTTTAAGACAGTTTCTTTTCCCAAATACACTTAGGAATGACTTTCACATGAAAAGCCAGGTAACTTGGCAAAGTCAGAAGCAACAGACCACGAAACAACAAAACTTATTTCTATCTGATTCAGGTTCTTAGAGAAACTAGCATTTTGTGTCCCTTAAAACAACACACACAACATCTACACTTTTACAGTTACTTCTCATTAAATCAGTTGTGCACTCTAAATTAACTACTGGTAATTAACTCTGCAATTCTACATACAGGAATACAACAGACCCGGGTTTGCTCAACCCTGATGATGCTCATCTTTTCATCAAGTGTGTTTTCTGCAAGTCTGAAAGAGCACAGAATGGTAAACAGTGCAAAAATAAAGAGAATTCTACATTTTATTGAAAACAGCTCTATAGCTCATCTCCTGGGACACTTGCCACACAATGAAGTCACATACAGCGCCAGAAGTTCCGTGTCTTAAGACTCTGTTAATAACTGTACAGTCTAACTTTTTTAACCACCTAAACACAAATTAACTTTAAAAACAGAACTACAGCAAGGTTCTGGTTTTACATCATACTACTCCTGTACCATGAGATACCTGGTCCTTCGAATGTGGCTAATGATAAACAAATGCATGACCATTAATTAGCAAGTAACAGGCACAAATCCTGCCCCAGAAAAGCAGCTGTGCCATAGAGACAAGTTACGTCTTAAATACCCAGTTTTTGTCAGTGCCTATTGTGGCAAGCCAATCTACAGACCCACAACAAAACACTCTAACAAATTTAACACTGAGTTTGTCCATGCTGCTTTTATAGCGCTAAGAAAAATGGGGAATTTCTGGGGAAAAAAAAGCTAATATCCTTCTTACGGTCTCAAAACACGTACATCTAAAAAAGCAACAAACCAAAATCCACCAACCACACAAAGTAGAAAACATGCCTTCTGACTGCCACAACACAAAAACCAGCAAGCAGAAATTCTGTCATCTGCAAGAATCATTCCTTGCTTTAAATCAACTAAAAAGTTTGCTCTGAAATGGAAGGTTTCACCTTTTCAGCCGTGAAAACTGAAAGAAGTCACATGCCTCAGAACAAAATTTAAGCCAGTCAGAAATGAACATTACAGCGGCTTAAAGGTCTGAAAGCGAATCAAGAGCACTCGGGATATTTTCACATCACAGGAGAGGATTTAACAGAATTACACTTCTAGAGGTGTATTTGCTGAGCCACACTTCAGCAACGTCTCGCTCCCAGATGGACGCCGCACATCGGGGTGTAAATCAGGAAAAGCCAGAGCCGAGCGGCCACAAACAGCCCGGGCAACCGAGCCCCGCCAGCCCGGGCCCCACCGGCAGTGCCCGGACCCACGGACACTGCCCGGGCCTCGCACGGACACTCCCGAGCCCCACAGCCGGCACTGCCGGGCCCCAACGACACACAGCGCTCCCGCACCGGCACTCACCGGGACTGCCGGGCCCCAGTGACACAGCGCTCTCGCGCCCCGGCACTCACCGGGACTGCC
>VYXD01013448.1:1212173-1238048 GCA_013397195.1 Hylia prasina | reverse complement strand
TGTGGCCGTCCCCGCCCCGCAGAGCGATCTCGAAGGAAACACCCGGGGAAAAGAGAGGGGAGGGAAGGGACGTGCGGCCGGTGTGAAGCTGATGGAGGGGTCAGACACCCCAGGCCTTCTGGATGCACACTAGACACCAATGAACGCTATAATAAAAGGAGTAAACTATAAGAATAAACACTACGCTAAAAGTAGTAAAAGAACTGAGGATGCAAATGGCAGGTGTATTGTTCATGTAAAATTAAAACGAAATAAAAATGGTCCATAAAATGGCCTGTTGGCCCTGTATAGGTGCGTGTCTGGAGGGCAGGGTGGAGACCGGGGCACTCCCTGTGGTTGGATGGTCTCTGCTCTCAGGGAGTGGGGATTTGTGATATTGTCAAGCCCTTTTGAGGTCATAAAGCATATTTTTGAGTTACAAAACAGCGATGTTCAGCTTCGCCAGCAGTGTGACACCCTAACTTGACCCTAACACCAATGGAAGGACAATTCCTTCCTGTTCCTCCCAGGATTGGATACCGCAAAAGAGCGGATCAAAGAAAATATAATAATAAAAAATAATACAGAGAGTAACGTGGGTTCATTTGTGAGCAATTAGGAGCTTAATATTTGGTTTAAGTAGATCTCACAGACCCAGCAGTGCTCCCCTCACACCTTCACAGGGCCGGCACTGGCTCCTCTGGGGGAAGATCATCCCCTGCCAGTTCACGAGTATCACACCAACAACTATATCAAAGATACCATATCACCTCTGCTAGTCCACATCTTCTTGAAAAAGTCTTCATCCAGTCTAATTTTGGCAATTACTTCTTCTCTATGAACAAATAGTTGCACCATCTGAGGAGAAATGCAGAAAATTATTGTTAAAATTCCTGTCTTTGTGGCTTCTTCTGAAAGTGCTTCCCACTGTGTACAAATCCATGGTTCACCTCAAAGAGCCTTTAGGTCAGAGTCAGCTGTGTTTGTGCTGGGCTCTGGGTGCTGCTGCTGGGCTGAGTGTTGGTTCTGGGCTCTGTCTTGGTGCTGAGCTTTGTCTTGGTGCTGGGCTGAGTGTCGGTGCTGAGCTGTGGTCCATCCCTGGCATGAGGCCCTGGCAGGATTGGACCCTGGTCAGGGCTGGACCCTGGCATTTGCTCTCCCCAAATAGTCTCTTTAATTTATTTCCATTGGTTTTGTCCTACATTTTTACTATCTGGCTTATGCCTTTACCATTTCTTTCAGAAGACACAATCTCAAACAGCCTCTTCCTCATCCTTAATGATCTTTAGTGATCACAACTATCATTCCACCTGAATCTGTCAAGTGAAATACTCTCCACCCTTGTTCAGTGACGATCTCTCCCTTTTTCTCCTCCTACATTTCTAAGACACCTACTGGCACATTTTTGAGGGACTGTTTCTTACATGTTTTCTGGCTCCCAGTCAGTATTAACCAGACCTTTCTCCTTGGGTCACTGCTCTTTACTCCACGCTTTATCCCTTGCTAATACGTACTATGACCACAGCTCAAATTACCTTTTCCGCTTGTTTTTTCCCAGCTATGCCTCCTCAATGCAGATTGACTTGGTTTCCTAAAAAACTTCAGCTTGTATCTCTGGTACCTTCTTAGGACTCTTCTGTGTGACTTCACTACTGCACTCAGTCACAAACCTGCATGGTCAGGCACCCAAAGGTGAACCGTAAGAAATGTGCTTAGTCCCCTGATTCACCCTCAGATCTGCAAGAGCACAAATTATTAATATTTTGTTAATAATGTGGGACATGAGTGGGGTGTGGGGATGTTTGGGCTCTCTCTGTATTGCTGAGCCTGGTCCTCGTACTGTTGTACTGCAGGATATGGTGCCTCAGCTGTAATCAGCCCAGACGGCACACAAATACTCCAGCCTCCAATCCCCGGACCATCTGGATAAAAACTGGTTAATTGACAATGCTAATGTTACTTTCAGCTCAGTACAGTTAAAACAGTGTCAAGCCTCGTCCCACAAGTACTCTCTACTTTATCTATTACGCCATTATCTGCCTGTGTGCAATCATCTTTGACTCAGACCTTTCCCTAGCCCTTTACAGTCAGACTATGTCTAAATCTGTCCATATAGCTAAAACTCCCATCTTCTCAAATCTCAATTACTGCAACATCCTTTCCCTTGGCCTTGAAAAATATAACCTTGTCTTGCTCATATTTATTGAGAACACTACTACAGTGACCATTTTTCTTAGTCTGTCACTCGCACCGTGTTATTCCACTCTTTTTTCCTCCCTGTGCTGGCTCAGCCTACTCTATCATGTGGATCCTTACCTACCTGTCTTTACTTTGGAAGGCCTTGGCAGCCTGTCTACTTGCCATTTCCATTCCCTGCTGACAACTAACTGCAGCTCCAATCACCTCACCATGCCAGTTTTCACAGCCCACTTGTAACACATTTAAACATGTTCTTTTGTGCATTCTTTTCGCTGCCTTTTATTTCCAAGGATCCTATAAACGGCCCAAAAGTTACTGGCACTTTTCCTTTAAAACCTCTCCTTAAAACTTTTCCTTCCTGTAATGTCTACAATAGAGGGTCACAGTTCATTATGCTGCCTCTCCTGCCCGTAATCCTCAGTTGTCTCATTTCATACTTTGTAAAGTATAAAAAGTAAAGCATTGACCCTGATATACACCAGGCTCTTGTAGCACTATGATAATGCAAATAATAAATACACATGTAGAACTGAGATGCCAGGGGGAACTAAGTTATTATGAGATTGATGATATCCAAGTGAAATCTGAGAGCACAATACCTGATAATAATATTAACTTGTTTTCCTACTATTCTGGAGAAAAAACTAAGTGGAGGTGGGGAGTCTGCCTCTTTAAATCAAGCCCATAGGTCAAGTTAAAGATGATTTATGTCCATTTATCACACAATAATTTTCTCTTGCTGTTTTCAGTTGCTGACAAATAACATGGAAAGGACAACGCAGTGTTACACATCACAAATCCATAGATGTGTTTGTATGTTCACATGTGTACATTTTTTTCCTTTTATGAGTTAGATATTAGAAAAGATATGGTATATCAGTGATTCTTTTGCTTTTCTAGCACAGTGCCACTTACACCCTTTGTTTCCTGTCATTGTCCTTTGTTTGCTAACCTGATGTTTATTTTTGTCTCTGCTAAAAAAAGACCTCCAGATTTAATTATTTTAAGCTGTACTTTAAGACCTCTTTAACCTATTTCTGCCTAGCTTTCTCCTCAATTAGCCTAATCGTTTCTTTATCAGGTAACATGTCTCCAAATAAAACGCATATAGCACCCTAAAAAAAAATCTTGCTGCTTGACTCACAATAGCAATAAGGTGAGTTATATAAGAGCCTTGTATTTCTGGATCCTGCGACTCCCAAGGGCTGGAAATAGCAATTGTATTTTGGGAAGCATTTTCAGAAACACTGACTGAATACTTGTTATTGTGATTTCAGGCAGATTGCTTGCTTTTGGGTACCTGGGTTTGCATACACAGCACTGCTGTCACCAAAACCTGGCATTTGGCAACCGATGCATACAGTATATACCTGTCTATATACATTTGCTTTCACATCTGCTGTCACCACTAGACACACACTGATTCCTTGTCCTCAAAGACAGAGAAAATTAGTGTATTTGTTGATCCTATATTTAGGTAGGAAAAAAACCCCTTATTTTCTCTATGCAAATATTGGAAGTGGTTAGTATGTTTTATTTGAAAAATACCTGCATTTCAGGGAAAGGCAAACTCATTCTCACTTGTATCATGCCTAATTTGCATAGTACATAAAGGTTTTAAGAGAACTGGAGTATTTGGATTAGAAGAACCAATATCCACTGACTTACCTGATCTGTTAGTGGAATTAATTCTAGTAGAACAATGCCACAAATTAAGAGAAATAGAAGAAAATATTCTTAAAGCAAATAGCACACAAAAGCATAAGTTTCCAGTATACTTTCTATTGCAAACTGCAATGGAAAATTATCTGTTAAACGTATAAAAATAGCTTGTAAAAGAGAAGGACCGTTTAGACTAATACCTGTTAAGTGCTTTGCTCTGTGCTCTGAAGCTCTGTGAAGGGCTGAGGTTTCATTCAAATCCTGAAAGAATTCCAGTGACTCAACTCAGGCAGCTGAGACTGCAGGAGTGAAGTGGTTGAAGTTAAAACACCTGGTAAAAGCAAAAGCATCTTGGCATCAAACAGTTCTATCAGCAAAAAGAAAACTGTGCAAGATGGACCCACAAACACCCTCCTCCTGTTGTCAAGGTCCACACATGTGAAGCTTTAACTACAGTAGTGTCTGAATCACTTAAAATTAAGCATGTAAGAATTATTTTAAAGTATGTGAATGAGCATGACAGAGACAGGCTGTCACAGCAGAGTTAATACACGCTCCATTCAGAAACACTCTTTGTTTTATAGTTCAAGAGTCACAAGCAGTTGATAGAGCAGGACAGGAAGCCAGCATTTCCTACTCACAGTGCAATATCTGTGAATTTTGAAAACACAGCACAGCCCCTTTCAGCTGTCACCCCACAACAAAGAGGAGGTAGCTTCAAAATTCAGACAAGCTCCAGACAGAAGACTGCAGCTGCTGAATGGCAAAGAGCCCCAAGGTCACGGGCCAGCTAGAGAGCCTGCAGAAGGACCAGCATTTTGAAAGCCTTTCCTCTTTTGAATAGTGCATCTATTTAGATCAGATCATATTTTTGTTTGATTTCCATGATAGGATTTGCTTCATATTGTCAACAGCAGTGAGTGCTTGTGCGCAATAGGCAACCAATGAGTGGGCAAGATGTTTCAGGCACCACTGTTCTCCAGAGCTTTACTGATTTCTGTTTCTCTAAAGCGCAGTTGATCCAATAATTCGGAAGAAATTCTTCACTTGTCAGGTGTTAGTGATGCCCTTCTTGTTGGATTCAAGCCCCTGTCAGCAGAGGCTGCCAATGCACAGCTCAAGGAACTGAGTTCTTTGAGTTCTCCAAAGTTCCTGCTTTATTGATTCTGGTTTAATTCAAATTTCCCTTGACCATGTTTTGTAGGCAAAATGGATCTAATCTTGTTATTCTGACGTGTTAATCTTTATAATGAAAAAGAAAACACACCATCATGGCCAGTTTGCCTAAAGAAGAGAAGAGAAGAGGAACTGGGTTTCAAATGCAGTTTTCTTTTCCCATTGTTAGAGAAAATTGCCGTGTACAGGCAGGATTAAAACCAACTGGTATTCGTGGTGTTAGCAGGAACCTTCACTGCAGCAATCAGTGAAGATCTTTCTCCTAAGTCCTGTGGGAACAAGGATCATTTCTGTGGGACTGAAAAAGCCATACTGCTGTGGATCATTTTGCCTGGTACATCTTTACACTCTGGTGAATTGGAGAAAATAATTGTATTATGAAGCAGAATTTCTTTGGTTGCGCTAATGAGTGAAACAAACCCTCTCTCAGCTCTGCAAAATCACTGAGACAAAGTGGGGTCCCAGCAGCCCTGAATATCACATCAGGTGCTGATATAGGTTCTTCAGACAATTAGCAAATCTTCAAGCAGCCACCTGAAAGAAATAATGGCTTTTATTGGAGCTAATGCAGTCATTTCTTCCATGAAGCTTCTTGTGAATATTTCTTGCTGGAAAAATTGTACATGATTTCTTTTCATTTATATTTTAATGCAATTTATTATACAACAGCAACCCTCATTCAGGGTTCAGAAGATCAGAACACTTACAGTAATCTTCACAGCACTTTTTATCTCCAGCTACAGCTTACATTCACAGCATGAAAAGAATAAGAAGTTAATGTACCAAATCAGAAGGTCTCTGTGTGGCAGTGTTAATCTCAGTGTTGAGCTATTATTTATTAGTAGACTTATGGTAGCATCTAGAGACCAGGGCCTCATTGCTTGGGCACTGCATAAAATACACAAAGAATATATTTGCTCTCTAGGATAGCTCAGATTAAATCTGAGGATGATTTGAGCATGTGGACAAGAGGTACTACAGCTATAAATACTTCCAGAGCCAGAGGCAAAACTTCTCATGCTTATTGTGGATGATAAGTGGAATAAAATTACCAATTGACAGACAATTAAAATGGAAGCATTATTCTGGGATCAGACTTCTAGGTGCTAGAAGATGAAAAGAGTCTCCCTGCCTGATTTCATGTCAGGACAAGCATGGATGGAGGTGGTGTCTCACTACATCTTAGCTACATTAACCATCCATTAGAAGCTCAAGAGATGTCAGGTTTGAGTTTCTAAACCAGCTGGTGATGGAGATGTCTGCAAGATGAAGCAGGGGGTAGAATGGTGAAGCAGTTTCATATCCCTATGAATTCGAGCTCTGGAAAAGCATGTTCTTGTGGTGGTAGATCTACAGATGGCTTAGCATGTTAGCTTTTGGCAACAGCAGCTGGAATTCGGGGCATCTTTTCTGGCTTGTACACTGGTAATCATTCCAGGATACAATGACCTTTTTTGCTACCTCCAGTAAATAATGTTTGTCTCCTCTCTGTTGAGTGCTGTATCCATATCACAGCTCATTTCCAGCCAGGTCCCTCTGGGAATGAGTCTGATGCAATTAACTCTTGTGTGTTTAAGCACACTCCTGCTCATCCTCCTCCCCCAAATACATGACTTTTCACTGTGGGTTAATTGCACCAAATTCAAAATACACCAGGACTAGTGTTAAACAGTTATCCCTCAAACTGTCTGTGCATGAGGCACTATCTGAATTTCATGGGTAGGTTTGAAGGGTTTGTTGGCAGGATTATTGGCCAAGAAGAGTGACCTGCTCGTGTTCTCTGCGAGATCCCAAGCCCTATGGCAGGGCCAGGTGTGCCACATCACACAGGTGATTTGAGTACAGCAAAGAACTTGCACAGAGAGGTGGAATCCATGGCTCATCCTCTGCTGCCTACCTGCCAGGCTGCATGCTATCCCTGCTGCAATTAGCCAGCTGGCTCTTAAGGTTGGAAAATCAGGATACCAAGGGGCCTGACTCACAGCCCCTTTTTGCCCACAAGAAGCCATACAGACACAACAAGCTTACCCTCCCAGATCTGCACAGCTACTGGTGGTAACACACAGCCCGCTGCCCGTGAGATGTGGCTGCTGGTCCTGCTCAACTACACTTGAAAAATCCTACTGGTGTCTGCCTGCCTCATTAGGCACCTAAGTGTCTTTGGGATTCGAGTCCTGAGCCTCATGGTCCCCCACTGCTAATGGACATCATCAACCATCCTGAAAGAGCACAGGAAAATATATATATTTATTAAGGATTGTAAGGCTCAAACAGGGGGTTAATGGGAACTGCTTAGGCAAATAGTGCAGTCAGCTAATAGGTGAGAGAGAATAGTAATTTATGGGCTCAGAAGAGGAAAGGAATAAGGGGCTGCCAGGTAATTCTCTTTCCCTGGGTGCCATACAAAGCCAGCAGGGTTGACAAGGTAAACTGTAAACTTGAAACAAAACATGTTTCTGCAGCTGGATAGTCAAGCACAGCTCTATATCAGCAAAACAAAAAAAAAAAGAGATTTCACAACTTTATAGCTTTGGGCTGGCTTCCCCTTAGGGAGTGAAAATAGTCCAGACTCACCAGCCCTGCCACTGCCCCTGGACTTGTCTGTCCCAGTCATCCATCAAACTCAGCACAGCTCTGGGACAGGGAACCCAGCAGGGTCAGCACATGAGTCTTTTCACTCCTTGAAAAGGGGTTAAGGCAACATCAGAACAATTAAAATGTCCCTTTTTAATACAAATCCAACTTCAAGCTAAAAAGGGCATTTCTTTTTTCTTCTCCATCCAAGTTGTTTAAAGACATTAAACTGCAGGATCAGAAGCTTTGATAAGGACAAAAATAACGTGATGCACAAACCTCAGGAGCTTCTCAGTGGTTTTTCTCTTTGACACAAGTTGAGACTGGCAACAGGGTTCAGCCACAGTGCCTTTGGGCTTTGGGGACAAATCACTGCTGAGGCAGTGGGTTGTTTTAATCAGCATGTAGCCAAGATGCAACCCAGACCCTGAAATAATGAATAAAAATCCAACCCTAGCCCCAAAAAGCAAAGAAATCAGGCTCCATGGCCACACCATGTGCATAATCATGAGCACTTTGCTACACAGGGGCACACAGCCCAGGGGCTGAGTGCTGGTGCTGAGCTGTGTCTTGGTGCTATCTATCTCTATGTATCTATATCAGGGAATAGAAGGAAAAAGGCTCTGGGCAGATGTGCCAGGGCCAAGTGTCCCCCCCAGGAGCACGTGCCACCTGCCCATCAGTGCAGATGGCAGCAGAAGAGAGGCAGAGCTGGTGCAGTGGCTGCTTGTCTCATGCCTCCCCATGTCCTTGCTGCCCTGCAGCACCAGCAGGAAGCAGGTCTTCCCTTGGGGCCACCCTGCACTTCTGCCTCTCCCACCATGAGGGTCATCCAGGCAGGACCATGAGACAAGTGCCAGCTTCTTGCCAGGGGCTTGCTCTGCTCCCAGAGAGGGGTAAATCAGGGCTTACCCTGCAGCAGGCAGTGGAATAGCTCCTGATTTACAACATCCTACACAAGAGGAGAGCTTGACCTTACACTTCAACATCAGTGCAGCTTCCTTTGTTGAAAGCTTCTTAAGACAGACATGTAATCAATCCTGGAGAGCCACTGAGCAGCAGGGCTCAGGTTCTGCATAAGTCAGGGCTGTGCTTCCCAGGGAAATTGTCTGATCCAGGCTCCCATGACATCTATTCCTAGGCACTCCCTGCCTACTGTCTAATAGGAATGAGTGTGTTTTTCTGTTTTTCTTTTGTTATAAATGGGCTGCTTTAGATTAATACAATCCACAAAGAGAAATTTTCCACAGTAAGTCTGGGTTACCTATGCTACTAATCTTTCAGTGAGAGAGGCTTTCAGTGAGCTCAGGTCTTTGGAAACTCTGGACTTTATAGGCATTTGATGTTATTTTAGAATCCAAGAGGAAAAGCTTACTGCCTTGCCTCTGTTTTTTCACAGCCATAATTATGAGGGCAGTCTGGTGACGTAACTTGTATGGAAAATAAATGATGGCTTTCAACAGCCAGTGCTGTCAGACACTTCGTTCCTTGTAACTATTTTAGAAATCCAAATTCAGTTTGCACTGCCAGAGCCCCACATGCTGCTCTTATTTATGTTTGTATAAACCCCATACTGTACCACTGCCTTCAGGAGATCTATTGTGTGTTTACACTGCATGGTGTAAGCCAGGATTAGGCTCACGGTGTAAGTCCATGTACATCTTGTGGGGTGATCTGCTGGTCCAGTAAACACAGCAGGAGAACTGTGCTGTTATGTTTAGGCCTACAACTCACTGGCCCTTACTGGCTGTAACTATTTGCCTTAATGACACAGACCATGAGAGTGAAGGCAGGACGACACTTTGAGCATTTTCACACTTTAAGCACAGAGAAGAAAAGACAAAGTATGGACAAAGGCAGGTTTTTTTCCAGAAAAAAAACCCAGACAATTGCTTGTCATTAACTGTTACAGCCTGACACCAACCAGGACTGCAGTGCTTGAATGTTTACTGGTGGTCATCAAGCCTTTGCCCTGCACTTCCCTGTGCCTGTGCTCCAGCCCAAGCTGCTGGCAGACCCAGGGAGAGGCAGCAGCCTTGTGCTCAGGCTGCAACCCAAGCAGGGCACTGGTCATTGTGGTTATGTGCCAACTCCCCAAAAGACACGTTTACTAAAGAGTAGTTACAAATACAACCAGCAAGATAATAATAATAATAATTATACTTAGTCCTGTTCTTCTTCCAGCATATCTGTGGCAAGGAAGGATCACCATTCCCTCTTGAGGCATGAGGAATGGGATACAGAGGGGTGAAAAGCTCTACCAGCTCAAAAGGTAGATAAAAAAAACCAGAGTGAAAACAAGTGTGTACACAACAGTGGTACAAGATAAACTGTTTTCCAAAAACTCTGTTGGAAACAGTTGGCTTTTGAAGACATCCGCCACACACTGTTTGTAACCCAAACCATGCAGAACTGAAAAGATGAAGTGTGCATTGACACAAACAAAATGAAGAATGAAAAGAAGACTATTTTTTGCTATTTTTATTAGTATCCCAAAGAGGAGCATGTGGGCTGTAGCCTTCTCTGCCATCAGTGGCTGCTGTGCTGCTGGCCACGAGGGCTGGAGTGCCTCTGTGTCAGACCTGCCACTCCCTGCACCTCCCTGTGCCCTGGCAGGACACAGCTCATGACAGAAAAGCTGCTGAAATGGTGCCAGTTTTCACAGCCAAACAAGCTCACCTTTGTCCTCACCACACACTCACTCATGGGCATTTCTCCCCCTCTCTGCTGTCCAGAGGCAAAGCAGCATTTCTGCCTTAGACACTTGCTGAGTTCTACAGCATGTTTTGGGCAATTGTTTGGTTTGCTGGAAAAACTGGCTTTTTTGTTCCTCACCCTGGTTTCATACAAGTACACGTCAAACCCAAGATGAAGCTGGTTAGGAGTCATTCCACCTCTGGCTCTGTGGGATCTGCCTTTGCCATCAGGAAGCCACGAGGATTTCTGACAAGCCTGGAGTGGTTGTACCTGGGGAGGTCTCCTGCCCATCTGCACACCAGAAGCAGAGCACGTGCCTGGCTGTTTGAACCCTGACTGTCCCCTCTCATTTTTGACTTCAGGTTTTCTCCCCTTCAGCTCTGGAGAACAGGCTCTGAGAAGGACCCACTCCAGGATAGGAATGTCCTTGCCAAACCCCTCCCTCCAGCAAGGAATCTCCCCAGGAGATTTCCTCAGGCTTTTGGTGCCCACAGTGTGCCTGGGACAAAGGGCAGCAACAACACATCTCCATCAGGAAGCTGGGGCGGTGTCTGGCTCAGTTAAATGGAGGCAGTTTTAGCTCCAGATTCTATTTGTGCATTTATTTAACGTTGCTAAAGTTTTCCTGTTCTTTCCTACCCATCCTCTCAGTCTGGCCTCCCCCAGGACAGGCACCAGCTCTCCCACGAGACAATTTCTGTGTCAAAGGAGTGACATTCTGTACCCACCACTGCCCTGGCAGGTGTCACAGAATGAGCAAGATCCCCTCTCACTGCCTCACACTTGGCATTTACACACAAGAACTGTCACTTAAACAAACATGGTGCTATGTAAAAAAAAACCCCAACAGAGGTGAATTTCACATTCACCTATAATTACACTTGAAAAGGACAGTGGGCCTGAGCAATCCCACCTTAAAATAAAATTAAAGCCTGCTTCAATTCTCTGTCTGGCCCACTGCTCCTACCAACAGCACACATGCATTTGTACTCGTTATTAGATTGACGTTGTAGCATCCTGGACAAATCAAATGAATTCAAATATCTGCGGGTACAAAACACTGTAGCTGAAAAATGAGCACATAAAGATATGCAATTTTCCCCTGGCAGTTTATTATGGTATGAAGAAAAAAACATTCTGTGCTTGAAGCTGACGTTATATTACAAATGTATTGCGAAGTATGATGTGACTATTAAAATATGATTACACAAAGTATGAACATTTTAAGAAGTTTACAGTACAGCGAATCTTTTATAAACAGACTCTTAAATATATAGAGGACAATAGTAGCTGACAGAAAAACATCAAAAATTAACTATTAATGTTTATAGACTTTTCCCCTGAAAAAAAGTCTTACATTAAAACAGAAATTATGAAAAGCCTTAAAACCAGGAACAAATCACCTGTACACTACAAATATACATGGTAGAGGTGCACAAACCAGAGCTACCTTTTCACTGAAGGGTCCAGTGGCTGGAAGCTGGGCAGGCACTGCCCAGCACCTCCTGCCCAGCGTGGCCACCACGGGCCCCGCCACGCCGAGCCCACGACCCCGGGCACACAGCTGGCAGCAGCTGGGAGGGCACCAGCAGAGCACACACTCCCTGCAGGACAGCCCTGGTGCCTGGCAGTGGCACAGGGACCTGCTGGAGTGTGTCCAGCTGAGAACACGCCCAGGATCTGGGAGATGGATCTCTGCAAGCAGATCCCTGAATGCACTGGGTGCCGGGATGGGACCCGGGTACCAGGTTTCGTCTGCAAGACTAAGCGACGAGGGAATCAGCAGCTCCTTTTAGGGATTTTATTTCATTTTTTTTAATGCAACTTTTCAATCTTTCCTCTTGATATGGGAGAATAGATGCCACATTTGATTTCTGCTTAGTCTGGTTGCAATGACACCCCTAGATCATGTGTTAAGTTATGTCAAAAACATAAGTATTTTATGCTGTAATACACAGTATTACTGAAACTAACAATATTATTTGCATATTTATAACAAGGTATAATGAAATCCCTATAATAAAACCAAAAGTTATGCTATAGATTTATTTACAGGGAGTCCAGCAAAGAAGTATAAATACTTCCACATTTAAGGTTTAGGAAAACATAATTTACAAAATATTCAAATATATACAGTCATCTGAAAAACTGCCAATATTAAACTTCGATGCAGGCAAAGAATTGGCTGAGTCTATTCCCTCTGTATTGAACGAGGCAGTGGCTTTCACGGGTTGTCTGTTCTGTTCAAAGCCATATGTGTGTTATTTACAACGAGGCTGCTTCTCTCCGAGCTAAACGTGTCCAGAGCTTTGAGCGTGCTGTCCCAAAATGTCATCTATCATTGTCAGATTGTTCAACCACTCCTCGTCGTTGCTGCTGCTGTTCTTCATGAGGGAGTCGAGGAAGTCAGTGTCGCTGCAGTTGGCAGGCATGATGGAATTGCTGTGCTGGGACACAAAGTCATACTGGGGCAGCTCAGCAGCAGAGCCCATCCTGCTGAAGGCGTCGGGCTGGCCAGAGGAAGGGTAGCTGGGCGGGCCGAGCCCCGGGGCAGGATTGAGGTGGTTAAAACTGGACACTCCTTGGGGCACCGATTTCATAACATTCATAGCTGGCAACGGTCCCCTGGTTAAATTGTGTCTCAAGTTCTGATTACTCATCGAGCTCAAGCCCTGGGCAGTCTGTCCCATGCTCAGTTTCTGCATCTGCCTGACCTGGATGCCGGGAGCGATCTGGTTTGGTGGCACCACAGCCTGCTGGGAGAACGCCGGGCCCGGTGCGCTCGGCCTCACGCTCTGCTTGGAGAACACCGTGCTCCCGGAAAACTGCTGCATGCTGCTATCCATTTGGCTTTGATTTGGCATCCTTGGCACAGTAGTCGGCGTCCACAGCTGGGCAGACGAGTTGGGGTAGACGTTGGGGATTCTCGGCATGCTCGGCTGCCTCAAGTGTTGCTGTGTTGCAGAGTGATTTGCTAAGGAGCCAGAACTGAAGCCTCCCATCGGCATTCCCGGCTTCGCGGTGGAGTGGCTGTGAACGGTTTGGCACCCCGAGTTCATGCCTAGTGAGTTCTGGCTTGGCCTCAGCGGGATGTTAAAGTCAGAATTAGGTGGGAAAATCCCCTGCTGCTTGCCAGGGTTGTGTGGGATCATCACCATGGTCCCGCTGCTCTGGCTGGCGGTGGCTGAGGCCATGCCAGAGCCCAAGGTGCTCTGGAGCATGGCCGGGTTTGACGGCAGCATGCGGTGGTTGGGCGGAGGGGCCGGGATCACCTGGTTGCAGTCGGCAGGGATGGGCTGCTGCACGGCTGTGGACAAAGAGACACGTTAGCTGGTGAGCACAGATCCACCCTGCAAACACGGCAGAACCTTTGAAAACTGCTGCTCTGTCCTTCTTTCATGTCATGGGGGCTTCTCCTTTGTGTTCTTTGTAACAGGGTTATACTGGAGCCAGAAGGAAACAGGGGAATCTCATGATATGTGATAAAATGCAAAATGCTTTTAATTCAGGGCAGAGAATCATTAAGTGTCGCTATTTAACCAGACACCAGGCCCTGGCACCTCAAGGATTTCCAGACCATTTTCAGGCCATTTCCTCCCTTACCTTGAAACTGGTTTATCTGCTGAGCCGCAAACAAGCTCCTCTGTTCAGATGTTACTCCCAGCATGTTTTGTCTCTGCTTCTCCTGGAAAACAAGGGGAGTAATAGTGAAGTTACAGTCTCTTGACAAGCAAAAGAGCAGCAGACACTTGAAGGGTAGCCATTATCATTAACAACCTCTCCCATACACCCTTTACCCCCCTACTCTGAGAAGATTCAGCCCAGACAGTTCATTTCAGACTGAATCTTAATTTCTCACATTCCCCTTCTTGCAAAGGTGTCCTGGTTCCAGCACAGCACTGGGAACTGCAACCTTCAGCAGATGCTGCACAAGCACCCAAAGGGGAGCTGGACAAACATGGGGACTCCTGCGTTCACCAGCTTATGGGTGAAGTGTGCACCATCCCCTTTGTGTGCTTCTAACCAGAACACAGGAGCCAGGGATCCACAGCAGGTGTTCCCTGAGCAAGGCATTGCTGGGCTGCTCCAGGTCACCTGATTCCAGTCTCCCATTTAGCCCTAGAACCCACCACTGCAATCCCACCCCTGCTGTGGGCAGCAGCTGTGACCTGGGGATGGTGGAGCTCCCTCTGTGTCAGAAAAAGTTGAAGCCAAGTGATGGCAGGGAGGCAGAGTTGGTTTTGAAAGGGAATTTGATCAAGGAGGAGCACAAAATTTCATTGAGGGTTTTATTGAGCTACTTCTCATCTCATTTCCCACCCACAGAAATGAGCCTCCTCGACCCAAATCCAGCAGCACATTCAGAAAGTCAGAGGCCCATGGTCAGAGCTGCTTTACCCGATTCATTTGTGGGATTTCCCCATCCCAGCTTCCTCACACAGCTTGTTGCAAACCTCCTACAGGGGCTTGTGTTGCTAGAGAGACCAGTCAAGTCCTGAACAAACTGGAGCCTAACATCTGCTCTGCTAAATCCCCAGGGAACCAGAGAGAAAGGCAAGCATGGAGAACATCTCTCCAGGGCTGACTCACTTCCCAAGCCTCCCTTCTCTGCATCTTCCCACCCAGCTCTGTGGATGACCAAAAATGATGTCAGGGATACGGAGGTGACCAAATCCTTCCCTCACATTTGAGGGGGCAGATCTGCCCTCAGCTCTGGCAGAGCAGCCCTTGGCCTGGTCTTCTCCTGGACTCACCACAGCTCAGTCTGACTCAGCCTAGCAATCCCAGGGTCACTCTCAGTGTCTGCTGACTGACGATTTCCTCACTCCAGTTAGTCCTGTCCTTCCCAGCCAGGAGGACAGCAGAGCAGCCCACAGAGGCGCTGGGCACCGTACCTGCATCAGCTGCCGTTTCATGATTTGCTGCTTCAGCAGATGGTTCCTCATGGTGTAGCCATTGACCGCGGCTGGTGCCGGCACGGAGCCGCCGCCCGCCATGGAGCCTGGCTCCTGCAGCCTGGCAACAATTCCAGCGTTTTGATCCTGCCAACAAAGATGGACAAAAAAGAAAATTAATCTCATCAGGGAGGTAACAACAGAAGCTCTTATCCCCTCTGTTGATGCCCTCTCTTCAGTCGTCGGCTGTCCCAAGGCCAAAACACCTCCTGGACTCAGGTGGCCCTGTGAGATGTGGGGGAGTGCTCTGATTTCTGAGGATCAGCACAAGAAGAAGTGAGAGAAGCTAAAGGTTAATCCAAAATTCCTCGTGAGTCGCCCAAGGCCATGGAGACCCATTCACCACCACTGCTGCAGGCACAGGGCTGCCTGGCTGGCAGAAGGGCTGTGAGTAAAGCATCACGTTTCTCACAACTTCTCCAACTGTTACACTGAAAGACAGAAGGAAAGTTGCATCAGGGTAGGATTTGGCATGTGAATGTAAAGGAAAAACCTATAGGGAAAGAGCAAACTGAAGGCGTAGGAATGGAGAAGGTGCCTTCAGAGCCAGGACCCAGAGAGATAAGGAAGGTGTGGGCCTGGGATTGAAGTGGTTCTTATGGGTTTCAAGATTGGATGAACAAGAAAAGGTCACTGTGAAAGGAGAGAAGAACATACAAAAATGCAGGGGCAGGTCATGCCTGGGCACAGATCAGTAATAAATGCAGTGAGCCCTGCTCCTGCCTGGCACAAACCAGCCTTTTCCTAAATCCTCAGTGAAAGATCCAAATTGACTCTGACAGTTGAGTTCTTGCCTCCAAAGAAAGAGTACAGTGGGGAGAAGAGAAAAAAAAAATTACCAGAACATGGTGAAGACACAACCCAAAATGGAAAAAGAATTAAAAAAATATTGAATTCTAAACATCTTAGGAGCTGTCAGGTATTCAGGGAAATACAAGAGAAAAAGAAGGCAAGAAGTCAAGGCCTTGCTGAGGACAAGATCCCGTGAGTGCTGTACCCAGGAACAGCAGCACCAGAGTATTCCCTGTTCTCTGTTTTCACATCCAGCTTCTATATTATTTATGATGTTTTGTTACTATTGGCAGGGAGAAGTATGTATATTATATCCAGCATCCTTAGCTGGGCCATGCTTCCTTTGTTTTCAGAATGGAAGCCCACATCCTTTGTTTGAGAATCAATGTTATCAGGAGATAAGCAAGAAGAAAATGGTTGTTGCCTTCTGACATCTGACAATTAGAAGCATGCTCAGATGGAGAAAACAGGATACAAGCCATGTTTCAGAGTGGCCAGAAGGAAGCCTTGGAAGGCATTTGTCACCAGGAAAGCTCCTTGAGCCTGGGGCACCTTTCCAGAGGTTTCACCATGAGGAATCATCCACCTCCTTCCAAGACATTCTTTCTGAGAGGGATTACCAAGAAGGTCACTGAAATGACTCATTTTTATGGTGCCTCCTTTTGTTGTAGCACTTTGGTCTATTAGGCAAAAGCACAATTGATGAAATGTAAATGCCTGCTAGATAATTTACTAAAAGACACAAACCTGCAGCTCATCACTGCTCTCATTATCATTCCTATTCATGGGCAGTCTCATAAGACTAGATTTTATTACTGGTGCTTTGCTTACAATTCTGCTGGACATCTCTCCTCCTCCTCCTCCCCTCCTACCCATTTTACTCTCTCTCTCCCACGGAAAAAAGAGGAGGGGAGGAAAAAGTAAATATGATTTACTACAGATGTAAATATGAAAGTTCATTTTAAGCTGGAAGTCTGCTTTCATGTCAGACAGGATTCTGCAGCCACAGTTAAGCTTTGAATAATGCAGATTGCCTCTGGGGGAATATTTGAAAGTGGAGAGATTCAGTTTGTGTACTCTGCACATGAAAGATGCTGAAATGTTCATACCACCAAAATCCCTGCCATCTATCCAATTTCCTCCAAACTTGTCTTGTGGCGTGCAGAGGGTCTGTGCTTACTGAAGCAAAGGAGTTTTAGTGCAAGGACAATCATTCTGATGTCTTGCTCCAGGCTATTGCATTAACAAGTCATAACATTAAAATCTCTTTTCCTAATCATGTCCACCTCATTCTAATTTCTCCTAAACATCATCAAGAAAATAATGTTGATTTTTCCATATTATTAATGGTAAAGAAGTGTAAATCACATTATTAATTGCGGCTCTTGTGCTGTGGCAGTACAACTACTTAATTATATGGGATTTTCTGCAGGCACCCTATAGCAATAATGACAATCAGCAAAGTTCATTTGCAAATAACTCAGAATGGGTTGCTGAGTTTTTCCAAGCCAAGTTGTATAACACTTAATTAGCCAGTAAAGAAACAATCTAGAGATATGCAGTTTGCTTTTGGGGAAATTAGGACAAAATAGCATAGATGAGAAGCCAGAGAGGGAATTCGAAATCCTGACTTCTACAAGTTCACATTTAGGTTAAGACAAAAAAAGAAAAACAGAAAGAAAAAGGAAAAAGTTCTCTCTTTTCACCACTAGTGGGAACTACTGTATTCCTGTACAATAAAACATAACCACTTGCACGTCATGACTAAGAATAGCTATGGTGTAGTCTAAAGGACACTGCAATCTGTACCAAAGGTTAATGAACTTTAAACATTTTTCCTTTTCATCACTTCCCAAGAAAAATCACTTTCCTTCCCCTAGTAGAACGAAGCCAAAGCAGCCATAATCTTAACTCGTCTGCAGTTTGGATTTATCCCATTATAAATCCAGGACACAGCAAAGAGGGGAGGATTCTGGTGCCAAAGCTGGGAATCTTTGAAGTGGGTGCTCCCACCCAAGGGTCCGTGTGGCTGAGCTGTACAGATACACTGGAGGGTAAAAAAAAAAAAAAATTGCATGTATGTATCAGGGTTTTTTCTCCATTTTCCCCTCCCAAAACTCATATTAAAATGGGCAGAATCCCTAACTAAGTGGCACACCACACAGACCTGGAGAGTGCATTTGGGAATGTGTTCCTGTTGCCAGGCAAAGTGTCACAGCAGGCCCAAAGCTCCTGCAGCACTCCCTGGGCTTCCCAATGGGGCAATTTCTGCTCAGAAAGGCCTTGGGGAAAACCACACAACTCTGACTTGGTATCTCAGGCACCAGTTCTGAGAGCAGGGAGAAAAGAGCCAGTCCCCAGGCTGGCAGGAATGTGCAATGCTTCTGTCACTGCTCAGCCAGTGACTGAGTGTAAAGGCCATTGCACAGCCCAGTGAAACCAGTGCTCCCGGTCACTGCACCCAGCTCTGGGTGTGCTCCAGCAGCCATCCAGCAAACTGCTGAATGGCACTGCCCACGGTGCCACTGAGCCCTGCTCTGCACAGCTGTGAATTGACATCCTTCCAAAAACCCACTGAGGAGCTCCAGCCCCATCATCTGACTCGGTAGAAAATGCAGAGCTGCAGCACATGAGTGTGGAGATGAATCGTTCTGTGTGAACGTGGTTGATAAACTTCAGTCCTCAGTACTTAGTGATATATCCAGTAATCACTTCGTGGCTTCACTTAAGCAAGAATGAGTAAATTTATGGCCCCTAATTCCTCTGAATCCTCATTAACAAACAGTCCAAAAAGAATTTAAAAGCAAGACTTTCTGAGGATCTGAACCAGAGCTGTAATCACTCTTTGGCAAGTATGTAAAAAACCCTCTAATCTTTATAATAAAGAACATTCATTGTTTTTTAGAACTATGCAAAAACACTAAACTCATTTATCATTATTAAACTTTCCCATCTGCTCTTACGGAGTAACTCCAAAGAATATAACAAAGAAATTGTACATGTTAAACTGTATTGACTTAAGCCCAGAGCTATTGGAGATGTACAATTTATTTCAGTGAGGGCAGGAAGGGGACTGCAGGCTGCTAGACAGTCTCATTTGTCCAGTGCTGAAAAAGACAGTTATCTGCACCAAAATGGCTCTCAGAAAGGCACATTTGCTTTATAAGAAATAAGCTGCCAGGTGAGACCATTCAGCCTTATGTTGAAGGTTCAGACAATAAAACTAAGTCATGAATTTGAATAGTTAACAGATGGACTAATTAGAGACTGAATTCTTTGTGGTTCTAATAGATAACCAGGTCACAGCAAGGTTACTGAGAGAGAGGCAAGCAGCACTGCAAATTTCAGCAGATATTTGCACAGTTGGGGAAGAGCTGCACTTCCTATCTGAAAGCATTAGCAGTGGTGGAGGAACAGAAAAGGGGCTAATTAAAAATACTTCTAGTACCTGAACTTAAAAAGTTTCTTCCATTTCAAAAGATGCTGCTGATTTGAGAAATATTCCTTCTACTTCCAGTGGGGCATCCAGCTGAATCCAGTGATTGCAAAGTTTAACCAGAAGGGCTGTTGAGATGAGCCACAGCATAAAAACAAAACACCAAAGGAAATGGGGCACCCAGGGTGGATGTTTGCTCCAGGTACATGAGTGGGACAAACTGCGTTTCCCACCAGGTTTGGGGTATTTTTAGCAACCAAGGGTAACTTAGTTTGAAGAATTTACCACGATACCACATAGTACATAAGAAACACAAGAAAGAACCAGAAAACCATGGCTACAGGACTTGAGCAGAGCCACTCCTGACCTGCCCTAAGGCCCTGGGCACTCGTGGGTGACCCGTGCTCATGGCAGGGACAGCTATTCCCCAGGGGTGGGGTGAAGTTTCACCAGCCAAGTTTTGTTCTGTATTTTAAGAACATCTGTTACATGCAGGGATTTCTGTACTCTGCTGAGAAAATGCAAATGCCAGTTTCAAACGAATGCCCCTGCATTTCCCTGCACTCCCACCTGCCCCCTGATGCATCCTCTTCCATCCAGGAGCTGTGCTGCACCTTTGGTGGGGACTTCAGACTTTTGGTGGGGACTCATGAGGACTGAGACCCCTGGGCACAACCACACCACAAATACTACAGACTAAGCAATCAAAACACCAACAGCATTAAAGCTGTCTCACCCAACTTCATGGTTTTAAGAGTTTCATGGCTAAGAATCACAGAGAATCCACACGTAGACTCCTGTGTGTAGTGACTTTGTGCATCCCCACCTTGATGCCACCTTCACAAAGAAGGCTCATGGCCTCCACAGCTGTTAATGCACTTAGGTACTAAGACAGTGCATACAAATAAAGCAAACAAAATCCAGGGGCAGGTTTTTCAAAAGGATCCTGTCAGCCCACTCAAGAGTGTGATGTCTGTGAGATGCCACTCACATTTGCTGTCATTTGCTTCATGCAGAACTCTGGGGTTACCTGTGCTTCTTGCCTCTGCTTCTTGCTGTTAACAAAACTCTCCATCTGCTCTTTGGAAGTTTTCTGTCTTTTTTTCTCCTCTATTCTGCTCACCATTCAGAGATGCTCTTCAAGATAAAACAGCCTTTCAGTTCAAAAATGCTCCAAAGCTTTCTGTTTGTTTGCGTGTTTGCTTTAGCACAATGTATGAACATTGATAAAACAAACGATGCAGTTCAGTGGATCTGGTGGTTTTTTTTACCCATCTTTCACCCATTTACTTGATACACAAGCATGTGAAATACTGCCAGACTCAAGTTTCTGAGCTTATCTTGGGGGCTGTCAGTCAGGAAAAGGCTTTGTTTGAAGACTGTAAGTGATCCGTGGGTATATGGTTTTGTTAAAAAAAAATCTCTTTTCTGTTCTTTTCATACAGCATGAGCATGTACAGTTTCCTTGAAAGACAGTCCTCATTCCTTGCTAGGAGCAGTGGCAAGATCACCACACCTGGCTAGCAATTTTATCAGGATCTTCTTCTGCCTTCAAGGAAGGAAGAAGAAACACTGATTTCCCTATAGTTGTTCTTATACTTCATGCTGTTCAAAACAAAACAAAATTCCATCAAAGTATTCGAAGTGCTTTTAAAATGTACCCAAAATTCTAGTAAGATGGAAACTGACTCTACTTCCCCTCTGAAAACAAAATTGAATTAGATACAGCTTTTGTGCAAAGATTTTACCAATATTATCAGAGCTGGTTTCATCCATCAAAACATGCAACCAGAGCAACAGAAAGATGGAAAATCCAGAGTGAATTATTGCAATAGTGATTTTTCTCTTAGACAAAAGTGAATCCTTTAGCTGGCATGTGGAAATCAAGCTGTGATGCTGTTACCAGCACCAATGTTGTCATAAGGAACATGGGAAACAGCTTTGGGAGCAGCCAAGAGGTTCAGGAATGGAAGAGCTGGTAACAAACAGACACAACCTCCAGGGACTGCAGTGCTTGTAAAGAGGAGTGATCAAGATTTCAGCAACAGCAGCTGCCTTTGGCCCAGATAAACCCCCAGGCCAGGGGTGAAGGTAGCCTGGAGAACAGCTTTGCTCCACCATCCCGAATTCAAGGCAAACCTTTCAGACAGACTCTGCCAGGCCCTGATGGCAGTGGGACCTGGGTGCCTGCAGGGGTCACACTCTCTTCTTCCACCTGAGAGCAGCACCCTGGGGTCAGACTCCTCCAGCACCACCACTCTTTAACAGAAACTGTGTCTGTTACTGTTTTCCTGTGTATACACCCAAAGATGCAGGGATTGGTGTTTTGTACCTCTCTGTATAACGCACAGTCACGATCCAAAATTGAATTCTCTGTACAGAACAGATATTTATATTTGGGTTGTACAGCTGCTGTGATTCTCCAACCCTTGACACCACTCCCTTGTTCCCATGGAGGGCAGCTTGCCTATAAATTGAATGAGATAATCTAAAACTGTATTTATCTCACCCAGTTTCCTTCTGCCTGTCTCTACGAGGCTGTGCTAGCTGCGATGACAAACTACAATATCTTGTCTCTTATAAAGTGGCTTGACTCAGGCAATCCTTGTGTTGTGTCAAGTCATGCTCTCAGAGGTGTCCATGAGATTCCAAAGGAGTCAAGTTAGCTCAACACCCAGCAGAAGCTGCTACAGGGAAGTGCAATGACTGGCTGGTGAATTTATGTATTAGGGAGAGCAGAAGAGATCTGATAAATACTGAAGATTTCACACTAACAAAGTGAAAGTCAGAAAATCTTGAGCTAATGGGATAAATCAGTTTTCTACCTGCCCATTTCTGAAAAGCTCTGTGAACTGCACTGAGGTGGCCTGGGTCACTGAGATTTTGAAAATCCCCTGCTTTCTCCAAGGTAACATTTCCATTAACTTATTTTTCCTTGTCATGCAAAGGATCAATTTGCAGAGGCAGATGCCCAAGTCTTCTTCACTTTCAAGAGTAGTTGGCTGCCTAACAACTTCTGAGAAGCCCTTTGCATGAAAACCTCCCCACATGCAAAACCCAGCATGATTACTCCTGATTTCTCATCTAAGTACAAAACAAAGCACGCTCTGGCACAAAAGTATCACATCACTTTTTCAGTATTAAACTTCTCACACCCTTGCCCTTTCCTAACAGATGAAACTAGTCCAACACCTAAAAAGGGTTTCATCAGATCCTCTGCCCAATCAGGTGTCAAAAATCGCCACCATAACTTACAAAACAAAACGCAGTGATCAATAATATGCTAAAATAATGGATACAAGGAAGGCTGTGACTGGGTAGTCCTCATGATCAAATTTTTAAAACCAAGATATTGACATGTTAAAAATGAAAAATGTGTTAAGGTGACCTTGAGTATGGGGAACAAGGAGCAATTCCATTATGTTTTTAAATGGAAATTATTATTAAAACACCTGAAGCTGAACTGTTGTAACCAAGTGAACTCAGTCTCCCCTTAAAAAAAATCCCTTTTCTCCCCTTTCATTCAGATTGTATTTACAAACTGTAGATGTCTCATTTTTTTCTTGTGTCATTTCATTATTACAGAGTTGAGACTAGCCATCTGCAGCTTCATTTCATAAAGCTCTGATTTGTCCTTGGAGCAAGGTCATCCAGAACAAGAACATAAAATGCTGCTTTCCTCAACAGACAGTTCTTTATGTCTTCCTGTAAATACTCCCTACTAATTTTAAATAATTTTACCACTTCATACTCCCCCTCATACACACTGAAAGGCTGATATACACACATATTAATAAGAATCTTGTCATTTAACCACTGCATGTCATATTAGAAGCAATTAATGGTGTTTATTTGCTGATAGCACAGGCATTTTGAGCTGCAGCTCAAGAATCCCCGGTAGCTTCATGTGACTTGCAGGATATTAGCTATGGGTCAGAAGTTGGGATCCCCCCATTCAGCATTATCATATGCTTGGAGCAACTCTGTTTTCTCTCAAGCAGAAAAAAAAAATGCACTCAATGCACAAAAATTACCAGCTGCTATAACACCATATGATGGGTGAGTGATAATAAAACATCACTAGGTGTATGTGGGTTCATTAATCGAAATCAACAGACCGGTAAAGAAAGATTTGCAGGCACATCAGACAACATTCAGGCACATCAGACAACATTCCAAGCTAAAAACAAAGAAAACTGAACATGGAATTTCTACACAGATCAGATAGGATTTGCCATAAATTCTGGAGCATCTTCTCTGAAGCAGAGACTGCTGTTCTGGATTACAGCAAAAACCAAACCAAGAAAACAAAACAAAATAAAAAGGCAGGGTAAATGACACTGAGAATCTTCAAAAGAACCACCAAAAAGAAACAGGGAATAACTGAGTGACTGAGAATAATCAGCATTAGCTCTGGGGGTCAGTCTCATCCCTGATCTCTGCCTGCAGATGCTGGCAACAGCAGACTGAAGGTCCTGGCTCTAATCTCCAACACAAGGTGCCTATCTTTGAGCACCTGGAAAATTCATTACTGGGTGGATGTGGTGGATTCTGAGATAGGCTCTGCTGTAAGCAGCCATCTGCCTCACAAATAACCACGTGAGCTTTTACCTGGGTGTCTCTGATAGCCTCAGCAGCCCTAGCCATGAAGACATGAAGAAACTGGAGGTTTGTTTGCAAACACCTCTGGCTCTGTGCTGTGCATTCAAGGCTGAGGAGTTCAGCCACACAAGTATCCCTTTGGACACACAGTGAAGGGTGAGCTCATGAGCCTGCAAGCATGCAATTTGTCAGAAGAAGTGGAAGCTGGGATCATTACAGGTGAATTCCCAAGCCTCTAAAGGAGATGATCTTGAACAATGAATTTGTTTCGTTACTTAGTCACAGGACAAAAGCCATTCCTATGGACTTGGGCTCACAAGACCAGGTCCAGTTTCCAGTTCTGTCATACAGAGATTCTTCATGGGACTATGGGCAAACAACTCCACTGCTCCCTGTCTCAGTTTCCCTCCAAAAGGAATTAAAGTTCTTTCCAGAAAAGGGGAATGAGGGAAATTTCCTGATGCAATGTGAGGATTTACCTCTGAAATGTGCCTCTCCCATGCCCTGGAATCATGACCCCACAGACCTGGCTTTCCTCACCAGTGAGAGCTGGAAGGGCTTTTCCTGCTTCACTCCACATACAAGTCATTGTCATGTTCTCCTCTCTGCAACTCTCCTGCAGGTCTGGCCATAGCTGGTTGCATCTCAGACCAACACTAAACTACACAGAGTTGTAATGGTCCTCCAAGGCCCCCAGTCTGGCTGCACAGCCCAGCTGAGTGCAGCATGTCCCAGCCACATGCCCCATGATCCCAGGACTTGGCCCTTAAATCCTCAAAAAACTCTGCTTGCAACAGCTTCGGACATCACAGCACCTGGAGAATCCCTCAGTGCCCAGCTGGAAGCTGTGTGAAGAGAACTTGGTGCTGGGACAAGTCAGCCTAGCTGACATGTTTTGTCTGTACGAGAAGAAGAGACCAGCTGAGGTAGTTATGTGTGAAAGTCTTGGGATCTTCCAGCAAGTCCTGCTTGATATTTTATTATGACAACTTTTACTGCAGGGAGAATAGTCCAGTTTCCCTCCACATCCTCTCCCACATCCCTGTCTTCACCCTGTTCCACCCTTCTCCATCATTTACATGGCAGATGCTTTTCATTCAAGATTTAGCCATCATGAGAAAACCTTCCGAGCGCCCCCAAATTCTCACATCAGCCAACATTTCCCTGAAACTCCGTGGGATTTCGGTGTCTCTGTCACTTTAGATAACAGGAGTCTAGGAAACACATGCCTTTGCACATTTGGCCAGCCACGCTTTTGGTGTAAGGAAAGAGGGAAGTGTACAGCAGTGGCTGGAGCCTGGCCATGCTCCCTGCCAGGCAGAGATGCTGCAGAGCACTGCACGTGTCCCTTCTGCGGGGACACTGCATGTCAACAGTTAACTTCCCTTTGTTCCCATCCAAATGATTAAGCTTAGAAGCTTGCCTGGTGACATCACCAGAGTTTAAACGTGCTGGACATGGTCCAGGGAGCCAAAGTTATTGCTGACCCCATGGTTACTGATCCGCTCCGCAAGTAGCTGATGTCTGCTCTCACTTTATGAATTATTTAATGGGTTAAAGATTGGTCAGATCTTCTTCATGCAATGTACAGCTATACATTGGGCAGGAGGACGTAAACATGCATTAACAAGGTTAAAGTCATATACTGTAACTACACTGTTTTCAGCTTGCAGCTTTATTGACTTAATCATGCCAGTACCGCAGCCAACAAATCATTAAATCCATTCCATTCTTCTGCTGGTTACCAACCACAAAAACAGAGGCAGGCAAACACGGAGCAAATCTGGGAGGGGGTGGGGAGGG
>VYXD01013448.1:1147497-1211839 GCA_013397195.1 Hylia prasina | reverse complement strand
TGTGTCTGTGTCCCTGTATGTCTGTGCCCATGTGTGTGTCTGTGTCCAAGTATGTCTGTGTCTGTGTGTGTCTGTGTCCCTGTATGTCTGTGTCCATGTGTGTCTGTGTCCATGTGTGTGTCTGTGTCCCTGTGTGTGTCTGTGCCCATGTGTGTCTGTGTGTGTCTGTGTCCCTGTGTCACTGTGTGTCTGTCTGTGTGTCTGTGTCCCTGTGTGTCCATGTGTGTCTGTGTCCCTGTGTGTCCCTGTGTGTCTGTGTCCATGTGTGTCCCTGTCCATGTGTTGTGCACCCTCACAGAGCCACAGAGCTCAGCTGCAAACATCCCCCAGGCCAGGGCAAAGGAGATCTGGGTGCTTGTGGCACCCAGGGGTCTCAGGCTCTGTGCTGCACTCACTGCTAAGCTGCTGCCAAACGCAGGCATGATTTAGAGTTCAGCATAAAAGCAAGGAGACATGCAGCATTAAATCAGTCCTTCCACTGCCCTCCAGGAGCAGCACTGACCACAGAGAGCCATGGGAGAAGTCTCTGCTCTCACACCGAACTAACAACTTCACTTCCAGAAAAAGGCTTTCATCTTTGGCCTGGCACTTCACTGTAACTCTTCAGGTCTGTGTTCAGGGCCCCCAGAAGCTCCCTGATTGTCAGAAGTGTGGAGAATGCAGGTGGCCCACTGCAGTCAGCAGAGTACTAAAATTCTGTCTCTAGGAGTTTAGGCGAAGACATCCAGCTTTGGAGATGGAGCTGTCAGCTTATCAGGTTTGACCTGTAAGATCTTTATTTGTCACTGCTGTTGTTCCTGCTCGTTTTTTGATGGAAATCACCTTCTCTATCACCAATGGTTTGGTGCCTGTGCTAGCAGAGCATCCTGTCAGGACACAGGCATTTGTGTGACAAGCAGGCTACAGAGTAAGAATTCAGCATGAGCGCTTGGAAACCTCCAGACATCAGGGTGCTTTGCTACTTTTACTGATGCCTGTTTGCCAGCTTTCCTCCAGTGCAAGAACATGAAATAAGCTCTGCCTGTCTGGGGAAGACTGAGCTACACCAGGAGAGATTCCTGGCCCATTTCTATTTGTTATGAAAAGAAGAAATGGCCAACAATCTCCCTTTGCTTCACCTTCTGGGTACAAGCTGCTCAGAGCTCCCTGTGAGAATAACCCAGATTTTAGCATCCTACCAGTGCAGGGGCTTGGCAAATACATTTGCACCTTATCCTGGCACACACCACTCCAGACCTTTTTGAACACCATCATTATTTGGTTTATAGCTGTTATCTTTAGACCCAAATAACTCTTCTTACAGCTTGAGCTCCTTGCCTTTTTTTGTTTACTAGTCTCCAGATCCCTATCACCCAGAGACGGCTCCTGGCTCCATATACTGCAAATAAACATATCATTACTTGGTGCAAGAGTCAGCCAGAATTCCTCTTGGAAACAGCCTCCAAGGAAGAGCCTGTCCCCCTGCCTCTCACCCACAGTGAGGAGGCAGTGGAACACACCATCAAAGGTTCCCCTTTCCAGCCACCACACTGCTGACAGAACAGACAGAAGCAAACAAACAAAATAATTTAAAAGTCAGAAAGTCAAAAGTCAGCTATTTAGGGTACCTGTGTGACTTTCAACTTGATTTGCTTTTATATATTGGATCACCACAGCTGCTGTTGCCTCCACTGACTGGGAATAAAGGCACCTCCAGCAGGCAAGGGCCAAGCCTCCACGTGTTTTCCAGGCTTCCCTCACTGCAGCCCCTCCACCACACCTTGGGGTGCACATTATGGTGAGCTGAAATTGCTCTCTAAACATCTTTTCCTCCACTGGCCACAGGAGAAGTCTAAATGATGGGAGCAGAAAGATGTATCCCAACCAGTCACAGAGGAAGTCTGACAACGGAGAACACTAAACCCACAGCTCACAAGGCCCAAAAATCAGCACTTAACCACACAACCATGCTTCTAGCTGAAGATGCCTTAGATGCATAGAAGATGCACAGGAAAAAAAATATGGCTTTTTTTCCTGGGGTTCAGCAGCCCCAGCTCCACAGCTTGTACAACAGAACCACCTCTGCTGTACTCCCTGCACTGATTCCCAGCTCCCTGCCAGCCTCCCAGTGGTGTGTGCTTCAGTTTGGGGCCGTTTGGGGGCCGGTGCGATGGGCTCAGCCCGGAGAGCCCCTTCTCAGTGCCCTGTGCTTGTCGGGGGAGCAGGGGGATGCAGAGGAGGCTCCGCAGCCGCGGCCATTAGCTGCAAGCCGCTTCAAAGGGAAGCGACAGTAGCGCCGATGTTTAAGGACCGACACACCCAGCCAGGAGTAACACACCACTTGGGCTATTTATAATCCCTGATTCTCCAGGCTTAAAATAGCACTGCTTTTATTTTTGTATTTTTAGGCACACTGGCATGTTTAAGCGACTCCGTTCGCAGGCTGCGCATCAAACACAGCACAGGCAGTCTCGGAAATGACACTTGGGACTCTGTGCCTCCCCACGGAAAGCAGAGGTGAATTTCCCTCTCCCCTTCACCCCTATCCCCTTGGCAAAACTATTTCCATGTATTTACATGCAGACTGCCGCTTCCAAAAGCACAAAGGAGGGGCCGTGCAGGCTCTCTCTGCAAACACCCGGCGAAAGCAGGAGAGCAGAGGTGTTCCAGGCTGCAGTACATGGCCACATGTGTGCTGCTCTCATCAACCACAAAGACTCTGAAGGAGTTAATGGGTCCTATAAGAAAGCAATGCTGTTTGTGTTTTCCTTAAAAAACAAAGGTCAATATACAGAACTAGTCAAACAATCCAGGGCTGCAGGTCTGAAAGGAGCTCTCCCTCCGGCTGCAGCACAGCCCTAGCTATTTGTTCTCTGCTCCCTGGTGCCACAATGTACCTTGGTTGGCATTTCTTAATGACTCGAGCATCCATGTGCTCTTTCTAGAACAATTATAAAATATTCAGGGCAGGAGAAAAAATTCCTTGCACAGCCAAGGCTCCAGCAGACTGCATAGGTGTCAAATGGTAAATCGTTAGGTGTTTTAATTGCAGAGTTATTTATACCCTGGAACTTGTTATTAACATAGGAAAAACCAGAACCTATTGTTACCCATAATTAAAGGGATTATTATGGGACTGCAAAAGCATGGAGAACCCCAGCCAGACCACCTGTCTTTTGGCAGTGGTGACCATCATGGGCAGGAACATTAAACAGAGGCCCAATCTTAAACTACTTCAGCCCAGAAGTTCAGAGGGGTGGTCCCAACATGGGAACTCCGATTTCTTTACTCAGTCTCACCCCCATCACCCCTCTGCTGCCTCTGGCCACAGGCCTGGCATTAAGCAGGGGAGCTCTGAGGAGAGGGTACTGCAGGGGTCCAAACCCATCCTTCCCTATCAGCAAAGCCTTTCTGACCAAGGGGTGCCCAGACAAGACACATCCCGGATTTGGCCTGCAGTTGTATAACCATCCTGTTAAAATTCAGGATTAACAGGTTACATTTTCATTTGTGAGATCATTATCTGCCCCAAGAAAGGTTTCCGATTTCACCAGCACTAATCAGGAGCCACAATGGATTTCCGGTCCCAGCAACGAGGCTCGAGAGCCTTTGTACCTTGTGGAGCCAGTTTCAATTCAAATCTAACTGGCAGAGCTATCAGAGCTGCATGTTGAACAGATTAGGGGAAAAAAAAAATAGTCACTGCCATGCTACTGTAACTTATTTCTAAATCCATTTCTTACAGACACAAATCTCTCTGAGCAAAGCATCTCGCAGCTACACTCCCTTTCCAGGAATGGCACCCTCAGTCTCCCCAGTGGCACTGAGCAATGATCCCCATTACAGTTCTGTGCCTTAAAAGAAATGTGTCAAAACCCTGCACTGGTGCCCACCTCAAGTTCTGGTTTAGGCTGTTAAGGATATCATAAAAAATAAGCAGCAAACAGGTCCAGAATAAAGAGATTAGTGCTCCACGACAGCCTGTGCCCCCCAACAACACTGAGCTGTGTGCCCTGCACGGGGCTGGGGGCTCAGCAGCATTCCCCATTGGAATGCTATCACCCAGACAGGGCATCCCAGCACTGCAGGTGCACTGGCCCAGCACAGTCAAGTACTACTGATGCCACATTTATACCTGGGAGGCCAAACAGACTCACAGGAGGTACTATCTTTGTGGACAGAGAGGTGAAAGGCTTACTGACAACTGGCTTTAGCAGATAAGTAAATTAGGCCTGAGTTACAGTCTTCATGTTCTCTCATTGCCTCCACTCCCTGGACTGCATGAGTCATTAGAACTGGAGGGAAAATATTCACAAAATTCTACGAGTTCAGGAATTAAAGAGACATCTCCGAAGCTTGCCTGTGGCACTCAATACCAGCTGAAAAATTGGGTTAGCTTGACATTGCTGCTGGAGGTGAACAGAGCTGGGAAGGCTGGCTGAGCAGCCAGAGCCCCTCTCTGCAGAGCAGGTGAGCACAGTGCTGCCCACAGCCTCACTGCTCCAGCACGGAAACACCTCTTAAATTTTTAAATCCGGGAGTGAGAGCAATTAAGAAAACAAACTTTGTTTCCTGAACAAACACGAGGTTCAGACAGTTTGGGATTATGAGATACATGCAAATCTGCAAGTCTGGCCTGAGCAGTTTTTGAGGGCTGTAGAACTCGAGTTCTCCAAGGTTCAAAAGAGTGAATCTCTTTTTTCTTTCCTTGAATAATCATGGCAAGACCACTTTAGTGTCGAGGCTCTTTTACCATCACCAAAGCAGCCCCAGGTGACAGTCACACCGCCTGGCAGGAGGCTGGGAGAGCTCTGTAAAGGGAGAGGCAGCTCTGGAGAGCAAACCCCAAATGTCTTGTAAATCCTGCTGCAGGGAGTGCCTCATCACAGGGGGCTCCTTGGAAGGCTCTCCCGGTTTGTCAGCTCAGACAGGATGCCAGGCCCTGCTGCTGATGACACCCTGCTGCCACCCAAGCCACCAGCCTGGTGCTGCCCTGCCCCTGTCCCAGCAGCTTTCAGGAACCAGGGCACCAACTAACCCAGGGGAAAAAAAAACCCAAACCAACAAACCACCGGGTTACACCAGTTTTTTTCCTTAGTACTGTACTTTCTGCTCCCATTTGCTGCACGGAGAAAGAGTATAAAGATAAAAATGAGTGCACAAAGCCGTGATACTCTGCCCCCAAGTTGGGGAGGTTTCCAGGGGCTGGAGCTGGGGCTGCCTCCGGAGTCAGCTGGGAGGAGGGAGAGGAGGCAGGGGAGGGAGAAGAGGAAAAAATGAACAGCTGCAAAGCAATTAAGCTGCCTCCCTGCCGTACTGTCCAAAGCAGGAGGCAATCTAATTCAGCCTGGTGCCTCTCTTCCTTCAGCCGTCTGGTGCCTGCCTGGGATTCAGGAAAGGGGCTGTCTGACTGCCCACTTTGTCTGCCGAGCCAAAGGGGCCCTTCCCAGCCACAATTTCCAAAGGAAAGAGATCTTGGCTGGTGGTGTCTCTTCTTTTCTGAGAAAAACATGCCCTGAATGTAGCGGCAGCAGCTTTATAACCCCCTCCTGCCCTTCCTCAGCAAACAACCCAAGTGGAGCTGGAGCAAGAGAATGACCCCGCTGCCTCTGGGGCTCAGCACTTGTCTCCCAGCACAATGAATCAATTGGCGTCCCATCATTATTGTGGTAACTGTATCTTTCACAAGCAAGATTTTATGTAGAGATAGAATAGGACGTTTTCTGCTCGTTTCCTTCCTGTCATTCCAATCGAGAACTACTGTTAAAAATACAATGCGTTTCAAGCCTGTAACATTTGCAAGCAATGTGTTCCAGTTTCCCAGCTGAACGGCTGGGCTTTTTTGTTTTCTGCTTTCTTGTTTTCTGCCCAGTGAAGGTGTGGAGAAACAGCCTGTGAGGGGAGCCTGTGGTGCAGCTGGGTTACAAACTCACATGTACACAAGGTCATCTCATTTTCGTGTTCCTAATATCTGGGATTACTTTAATTCCTTATTCTGGCCAACTGTTTTGGTTTATAATGCATGGCACAGGATTCCTTCCAGCCTGTCTAAGGTGGTACTTGTTCTGCTATTTCTTCAGAAACTGGCAAAAAATGTTTTATTTGGAAAACGTTAGTGAGGCAGGGCAATAAAAGCCTTTTAGTACCCAGTCAGAGGAGCAAATAGGGTCTGTTAGGAGAACAGAGTACAATTCAACTCTACTTTCAGTTATGTTTGACAGTAATCTAGGCAGCAGGTACATACTTTCTCCCTGGCTTGATCAAGACAGAAATATGCAAAATGTGTATTTTAAATGCAGCTAGACAGCATTTCATCTTATGAACTGTCTCAATTCTGTTATCCTAAGTAGGAAAAATAAGAAATCATAGAGCAAGCAAGATTTTAGCCCACCATTCTGATAAATGCTTTATAAAGGATGAAACTTGAGGATTATTATTTAGCTCTCCATAAGCTAAAGCACAGTAACTTTATATATTGTGTCAACCTAGAGTGGAGCAACACATTAAAGACAGGAGTTCCTTACTAACTTTATTCTACATAAGGTCCTTCATGCAGGCCACAGTTCGTTCTTTTTAAAAATATAATTCATGGACATATAGATACATGCCACCTATCTAGGAAAAAGCTCAGACTCTGGACTGGGCACAAAATAGATTGGTACGTATCCCCTCTCAATGCCAAAATTTTTTCTTATGAAAAAGTTCTTATTAAGTAGTCATTTTTTAATTTCCTTACAAAAATGCAACATAAATAAATGTTGGGGATTTTAGTCCAAGTCCTGAAGTATGGGAAAACATTGATATGTCTAGCAAAAACCTTTTTCAGTTAAAGACTTACATTTCAGAACCATCACACAGTCTGTGATGTTATCAGCATTTCTCTGTTCTTGCTGACCTTAGGTGCTCTTAAACCATTATATACATAATATTCTCTGATAATAGAACGCCATTCACATTTCAGTAACAATAATTCACCTTAATGAGATAAGAACTTACACGTCAAATGACTCTACCTCTATTTGAGAGATATTAGCACACTTTGGGGAACTGCAGAATCACAAATACTGACATCAAGAGTCCGACAGTGACACTATTCCTGGAGAGCTTGTACTCCCAGTTACATCAACAGGAATTTGAGATGTGTAAGAATTGCAAAAGCAGATGTTAATCTGCAGCAAACACCACAGGTATGGGCAGTCTGCATTTTTGCCTTAAGCAAACAAGAAAAACAAGACTATTAATGAGAGAAAACAGCACCAGTTTCTAACTGCATGTATAAACAGGCATTAACACCAACTATATTCCTGAAGTGACTCACTACAGCATCAAGAAAACTTTTACAAGAAACTTCATGTTGTTTACAAATTTCCCATTTACACTTTTGGTTTAATTCTTGCTTTCCCTCTCGTGGCAACATCCCCAAACCTCAGTAAACCTTCAAGAGACGGGAACTTGATGCTTAAACTAAAACCAGGATCATCAAGGTTTACTCCTTCGGGGAGCTGCCTCTCCTCTTTTCCTGTAGTGAAGCAGTGTAAACTTATCTTTATTCTTATCAAACCAAGCCAAGACGCCTCGGCGTTGTGCTGGCACAGGGGATGGATGCTGCTCCGGGGGAGGCAGTGGCCGCTCTGCCTTGGGCGCTAGCGCCGAGCCAAGGACGAAAAATACCGCAGGAATAGCTTAATTCCAGCTCTAAATGAGCTCAGCAGGGAATCCGAACAGTCAAGTCAATCGCTGGAATCTGCACTTTACAACCTCGTTCTGCTCCTTTGATCAGGCTGAATTTTGAGCTACGGCGATTAATGGACTAATAGAGGAAGTCACAGGGCATCTCTTGGGAGAGGAGGGAAAGGAGGAAAAAGTGTCTCACACTCATCACGCAGCTACGCTGCTAAACACCATTCCATGTCGAAAACTAAAATGCCACTGCAGAAAAGCGTGCTGACTGAGTGGGGAAGGAGGAGAAAAAAGGGGGTTGTACAAAACAAAAAAAAAAATAATGCTCATGTGATTGTTCATTCATTGCTTAAACACAGACTTCAGAGCGATGGGAGAGAAAACAGACTGCCCCAGTGTGAGCACCCTGTAAACTACCCTTCAACCCAGGGCTGGAACTGTTTACTCCTAATGCCAGGCAGTAAAGGAAATATTAAACATACTTATTATGCAAAGAGAAGCTTTCCAAAGCCCTGAGTATTTAAGCACTAAGAGAAATTGATTTGTTTATGATACATACTACTGATACTCCAGAGCTGTATGTCCTCATCTTGCTGGAAAGGGAAGAAACACATTAGCAGCCTGCTAATAACAAAATAGACGGGAAAAGTGTTTTGTTAAGGTTTTTTTCCCCCATTTGCTTTTTTAATTGCTGTGCCTGAGAGGATGGGGCAGGTTTTCTTCCTACAAAGGGCAAATTTTCATTCTGCAATTGATGACTTTAAAAAACAAACACAAGAGGACTTCAAATAACCCTTGGACTGATTAAAACACTAATTTATTCAAAGCTTGGCAAGTCTGTAAAATGCTGGTACTAACCCCTAGCGGGGGAAAAAACCCCAGCAACAACAACCAAATTACCAGAAAAGCCAAAAATAATTCAAATGTAAACTTGAGCTGAGGCAGGAACAAGTGCATCAAAGCTTCCAAATCCTTCTCTTTTTTTTTTTTTTTTTTTTCTGCAGCACTAATATAGCATTGCCAATGACTGCTGGGCCCCTTGCTGCATCCTTCTGCTCCACCTTTGGTTTTTCTTGAGCATACAGAGCCTAGATACATACATGATTCACTCTGCTCTCAGAAATAATCCTGCAGTCGTCCTGGAATGACCTCCCACTGCGTAAATTTGGGCGTGTGTGTTTGAATCTTTACAAGATCAAGCTGTTAATGTAATGTCTTAGGCCAGGATATCACACTATTTTGGCTGCATTAAAGGGCTTACCCTCCTTGTGGGTCTCTCATCAATTCTGTAGTGGGGAAAAATAGCTCAGCACAGCTGGTGCATAACCTGCATTCACATCTGCATCTGCCTGACACTGATCCAAGGAACTGCATTTTCATTAATTCAGTGACAAATGTTAAACAATTTTGCTGGTTATACAGAGAATATTATTTATACTGAAGTAATGCATTTGCTACCTTCATCCTTTAACATTCCTATATGCCAAGGGTTAAATTGTAATACAGGATTACTTCTTGTTAATGGTAGTGCTTTTAAGAATTATGATAATGATGATATTTGCCTTTATATGTGCTATAAAAAAATTAACTTTAAAACATGTATTACATGTGATTAGCCTTCAAAGCCCTAAGAAGAGCTGCTGCATTCTGATTGTGGATTTCTATCAATTATTAGCGCTGGCTGCTTGAAACACCCAAAGTGCTCGAGACAGAAATATTACACAGCCAACAGGGCAGACTGATAGGCTTCCTAAATGTACAGTTTTTGAAAAAAGCTCATAATAGTGTTTGGCTTTCAAACCTTAATGTTAACAGCTTTGATGGGACTGCTTCTAATTCGTATTTAAGACCCATTACCTCTTCCTCTAAGCAATCTTCATGAAACATCATTTGTTCTGGGGGGATATTTGCCATCCAGTGCAGCCCTGTAATGGCCGTTAATTCACACCATTTTGCTTGCTCCTGTATTAATCAGCAAACTGTGAATCATCCCAGTGTTTCCAGACTCACAGATGTAGGAGAGAATCACCGGTTCAGTTTCTCTCCCCATTCAGTCCCACAGACAATATCAGTTCCTGTTTACAGCCACGGCTTTGTTTTCCCCCACCCACACACTGAAATTTCTCCAAAATGCCCAAAGGAAAAAAAATAATAATAATAAAAAAACCCCAACAAACTCACCGAGTTCATTTTACCAAGAAAGTTATTTCTAGGTATTGCATCTCAATCAAAACATGTTTGTACTTTGAGCTGGTGTGCAGGAATGACAGAGGAGGAGAACAGGAAGGCAGAGGGGCTGCTGCCATCACCCTGGAGCCAGGCACGGCATTAACACCATCCCAGGGACTCTCCTGCCCACTTGTCTGCCTTTATTCTGTTCGTTAAATTGGACTTTGGTTCTGCACATGTTTCTGCCTTGTGAAGCACTGATAGAATTTTAGACTGTGACAAGACAATGCTAGGTAGAAAGCACCCCTAAAATCAAGGGTAGATACCATGCTCCAACAGTACCAATGTGGAAAGTATTAAAATTATTTATTAATTTAGGTATCAAATTTGAGACAGTAAATAGGGCATGGTTTTAGGGGAGTGAGCACATTTCCCAAAAGACAGGCTGCTTTTAGTTCAACACAAGCTCCCCAAACTGTCATTTACTAAGAAAGAGACAGAAAACACAGACAACGTACAACCCTACCTTCCCAAAACCACAGGAAAAATGGAATGAAGATGTTCTGATATTAATGGTGACTTACAGCACAGCTGAAATGAGCTGGGTGTACAACGGGGTCATGGAAACCATTTCCTTGTTGCTATTCCTCAGCACACTGGGCCATGAACACACCTTTGCAATGTAAGAATTATGGGTCTGCTGACCTGTGAGTGAGGATGAACCTTACCCAGCACTAACCACTCTGCAAGTTGTTATTTTTGAGAATGATACACTGAAGGAAGTTATTACATTCATCCTGAAAACAAGCAGTGAGAAGGTTGTGGAGTCCTTCCCTAGATTAAAACTTCATTGTCTCTCAGAGCACAGTTGAGAAAACATGTATATTCAAAACCTTTTGCTCAACTGCTTTTAATTAAAGATTTCTGCAGGTGGATTTTGTTTTTTCTAATTCATGATAATAAAGAAAGCAAAATGGGTTATGTGAGGGGAGAAAAAACAGGCAAGAAAATCTGCAGATGGGGCGTGTGATTCAGGTGATGTTTAGCCCAGAACACCTGTGAACTGCTACAAGCTGCCTGGAAAACCTGAGAGGAACTGTCCCCCTGGGCTGGCAGGGTCACAGGGGTTTGGGTACAACTGGAGATTCAGACATTTTTCAGCATGATACCACCACTTTCCATACACCTTTGGGAGATGAGGTTGTCTCCCGTCCTGCACTGCACAGTGGAAGGAAGCAATTGTCTGTTGCTTAGAGCTGAAAAGCCACAAAAGCAAGGGGTTTTCAGAGGTCCCACAGAACCCCTGTGCCTCTGGACTGGAGCAGGGACACAGCCCTGACACACAGCCCCTGCAAACATTGCAAGCAGCCTGCCAGGCTGAAATGCAGCACCTTGCCCCCAAATTTCTCTGGGTTAAGTCACATTTCCCTCTGTGTTCACAGCACATGAGCACTACTACTTCCTCTTTCTCCACCCTGGACAACCCTCCCTCAGCCCTGCAGGCATCGCTTCATTGTCCTGCAGAAAAGAAAGACTTCCCTGAATGCCTCAAGCACCCCTCACTGGTGTTTACAGTACCTCCTGAGCCTCTTTTTTCTTTCCAATTGGATTTTAATTTGTCCAGTGTGAGATTCCCATAGAGCTGACCATGTCCTAAATGCTCAATTGCTGGCAGAATATCTTCCATCTTATTAAACAGGTCATAACCAAGGGAAAGACCTGTGTGGATGGAGGGAAGTGCTGCAGCTCTGGTGTGGTGTCCACATTAATTTCAGACCCAAATGGTGGGTGAGTGGGGGAGGATGCTCCTCACGTGGTGTTTAGAAGGATTTGATCTATTTACAAGCTTCTCCTCTGCAGATTGCTTCCCCTAATGATGTGCTGTGTGGTGTCCAAGAGTGCTTTCAGCACAACACAGAGCTAAACTGGAAGGAATTATGAGTGCATTAGGCAGAGCTGTTGGAAGCATCAGTGCCTGCAAACATCTTGAAAAACAAGCCAAAGAAGGGGGAGGGTTAAGACATGGCCACAAGGGCTCCACTACAACAGGGGAATGCTTTGAAAGCCCAAAATGGAACACAAGAAGACAACACATACGATTTAAAACAACACTGCAAAAGAGCAACAAGCTCAGAAGATCAGATGTGAATTAAGGTTCTACCTTGATTACTGCACTTCTGAAAATGTTGTATTGCTGTTGACATGTTGAGGCCAAACATCCCATTTTGTTCCACAAGTTCACTTCTTACTTTCCAAAACTTATCTGACATTATTTATTCACAGGGGAGGGAAAGGAGAAGATGGCAGTTGACAGCTTCAGTCAAGCTCCTCTCAGACTCTCTTGAGAACAGAGAATCTCCAAGTTCGAAAAAAAATATCAGCTCACTTGTAAACGCACAGATAAATAGAAATTCAGAAATGACTACTCAAGAAGATGTTTTTACATCTGTGGAGATGTCAAACTCCAGGCTCAGCCTTATTGCTCTCTGTAATCCAGATTCATCACCAGCTTCCTTTATTCCCCTATTCAAAGGCACTTAATTAGCTGAAGGGGTTGTTGCTTTGCCTTCAAAAGCTCTCCATCCCTCCAAGGCTTTGCTTTGGTATTGTGCTACCACTGCCCTTTGAAATCAAATCTGGTTTTCTCCTCACAGCATTGGTAAAAAANAGGAGAAGGAGAAGGAGAAGGAGAAGGAGAAGGAGAAGGAGAAGGAGAAGGAGAAGGAGAAGGAGAAGGAGAAGGAGAAGGAGAAGGAGAAGGAGAAGGAGAAGGAGAAGGAGAAGGAGAAGGAGAAGGAGAAGGAGAAGGAGAAGGAGAAGGAGAAGGAGAAGGAGAAGGAGAAGGAGAAGGAGAAGGAGAAGGAGAAGGAGAAGGAGAAGGAGAAGGAGAAGGAGAAGGAGAAGGAGAAGGAGAAGGAGAAGGAGAAGGAGAAGGAGAAGGAGAAGGAGAAGGAGAAGGAGAAGGAGAAGGAGAAGGAGAAGGAGAAGGAGAAGGAGAAGGAGAAGGAGAAGGAGAAGGAGAAGGAGAAGGAGAAGGAGAAGGAGAAGGAGAAGGAGAAGGAGAAGGAGAAGGAGAAGGAGAAGGAGAAGGAGAAGGAGAAGGAGAAGGAGAAGGAGAAGGAGAAGGAGAAGGAGAAGGAGAAGGAGAAGGAGAAGGAGAAGGAGAAGGAGAAGGAGAAGGAGAAGGAGAAGGAGAAGGAGAAGGAGAAGGAGAAGGAGAAGGAGAAGGAGAAGGAGAAGGAGAAGGAGAAGGAGAAGGAGAAGGAGAAGGAGAAGGAGAAGGAGAAGGAGAAGGAGAAGGAGAAGGAGAAGGAGAAGGAGAAGGAGAAGGAGAAGGAGAAGGAGAAGGAGAAGGAGAAGGAGAAGGAGAAGGAGAAGGAGAAGGAGGAGAAGAGAGCAGAACTTCATTCACAGTGGCTTTAAAAATGTTTGACACCTGAAGAAAAAGGGTAGCGGATTGAAACTGCAGATGAAATCTGGCCAGTACTTTTGGTTTTATTAATAATGCACGATACTCTCATTGTTTTATGTGTTAGGAAGTTGCCTTGTGACATCTTGGAAATCCCAAACAATACATTATTTTCCCCTGTACTTGCAGGAGGACTGTATGTACTCAGATGATGCAGGTTGCGTTCTCTGCTTTTCCAAACTCTTTATCAACCTGCATCAGAGCTTAAAAAGTGCTGCTGAGTCAGAACAGTCTCACCTAACAGTCACAGTGCACTGACTTTTCACAGGCAGAAATAACTTCCCATAATATAAGGCACTCAGAAATCAGGCCATGGTATTACCATTTCTTTATATTAATAATAAAAGCTGTATTTTGTATTCCATTATAGTTAGTTAACCTTTGACATCTAACCTCTGGGTCAGCTTGCTCTTTATAACAGTGCATTTCTTCTTCAGTTTTGTTTCTATATTTAGAAAACTTATGCTCTGAAAGAAGATTTTTTTAAACTTTTTTTTTTTTAAAGTATATTTAATCTAGGTCAGAAGTTTTGGTGTTTCTCTGCAACCTACAGTTTATTCTTCCAAGTCAGATAATGTATTGCTGCTTTTACCACAAAGAAATACTTTGCTTTTCAAAGGGTATTTTAGTGTTGAGCATGTTCTTCACTACCTCATATGCAGTCCATATGTAGTAAAAATACAGCCACTTTTACTGCAAATAATATTAAGTTTTCTCTCTGTCTCTTCTCTTGTCATTTTTCCTCTATCAGTATTTTTGGCAATGGAGATGAAACAAATATACCCTTCACTGACAATCCAGCGTGCAACTCTCTGGATGTCAGCAGGAATGCAGAGAGCTCTAAAAATAGCACATTTGGTTCCTACGGAGCGAGTGGAGCTCCGAGACACAGCATGTCCCTCCCAACAGGACAATGGCTGTTTATCACCTCCATCCCCCCACCAAAACAACCTTTTCTGCTGTGTTTTGGTTCCCAGCGCTTCACACACGGGGTAGGCAGTGGGCAACCCTGCCCTCCTCCCTGAGATTCCCAAGTTTTAACTCAGATCAGCTGGGGCTTGGACAAGAAACAGCCACCCGGAGGGGTTATTGTATTCCAGCCTGATTTAAATCGGGAATGTCACCTGTAGGCTGGTTTTCCTGCCTTCAGGGAGGAGGGGATCCCTCCTTCCCCTGCACAGAGCCCTGTGTCTGTTCTTACAGATAGAAGAGCTCTCCTGGCAGTGGGGTGTTGTATCAGCATTGCTGAAGGCACAATTGGGCTCAGAGCATCTGACATTCCAGAATGGGAAATCTGCAAGTACAAACTCTATTTAGACATGAAAATCAGGGAGATGCCCAACTATTCAACCTGCCTGGGCAAATGCAGCTTTTCGTGCGCCCAGAAACAGCCAATAAAGCCAAGTTGTGAAGCTTTGCCCCTGAAAACAGTGTGGGATAGTTCTGGAGACTACCTTTGGCATTTTCTACCATCTTTATATTGGGGATTTACGCGTCCAGACCTTTTGAGTACGATTTCACTCAGAGGCATCAGCCCCACAGGAATAAAACGAAAACCTGCCCGTGGCCAGGGAGCAGCGTTATCCCCACCAGGCTTTTCGCTGTCACACAATGCAAACTGCCAGCGCCTCAATCAATACCCATCCACGCTCAACGATAAAGACATAGTGCTTCAGATGGGGGGAGATTAGCCCTATCAGATCCAGCAGTTGTCCAGGCAAGACGGGAGCTGGGACACGGACTGATTACACTTAACAGATCCATCGCTAACCACAGAAATGGTCGAGCTGTGAGGCACCAGCAGCAACCCCGCTTTTGGAATGTGGAGCTTTTGCTTTAATACACAGTGAAACAACAGCAAAACGCTCGCTCTGGGGCTGCGGCTGCTGCTCTCTTCCCCATGTTGCTGTGCCTGCTACAAGGATCAAATTTCATGGTTTATTGTTCTCCATCCAACTGGCCACCATCCACATTCTTCCTCTGTACAAAGCTGCACCTCTTGCTCCAAAGAAGAGAGAACTATGCCTTCTTTTTATAAATTTTAGTCACATTTGCAAACACACACAGAGAGTAAGGGAATAACTTTTAAGCACTAAACAACATTTCAGGGAATGCTGTTATTTTTCTCTGAGCTGATTTCTTTGAATGAGGCTAAAAAGGGGCAATTTTCCACCAGAAATTTACTAATTTTTGAGATGCAGAAGTTGTCTTCCCTGTCTTCTGAATTTTTAACATTGTGCCTTTTAATGAAACAACTGCTTTATGCTTGAAAAGTCCTATTCATCACCTGCCTCAGGAGGGAATTGGCACTGAAATTCTGCAAAGCTCAAATTCAGCTCGGGATACACTGCTGGAAATCCAAACCACAGTCACTGGGGCCACTTCATTCTAATGGAGTAAAATTGGCACTGAGCAGGTGGGGTCCAAAATTCAGTACCAATCTCTCAATGTAAATAAGGAATCTATTGCAGACAAGTAACAGATCTCCATGCTAGATTCCAAGAAACGTAGCAAATACCTCAGACTCAAAGATTCCTACACAGAATAATTTTCCTATGTAATCTTTCTTTTAATTCAGCACTCAGAATCCATTCTCTTGTATGAGATTTGTAGTAAAGTTATCAAAACCTTACAAAAATGCTCCACTCCGGAGCATCCACCATCTTTCTTCAGCATCTCAACAGACTGTAAAACTGAAGCACTGTCATCTGGTGTGTAATTATTGTAATAAAGTCTTCCCTGTAAAATGAGGGAGGCACCATAAGCTTACCTAACTAGTCTGAAAATGTAAAATGCTCATCACCTGTAATCATTGTCTTAACTGTCCTTGATCTTTACTGATAGCAGCAAGATGATAATAACTCTCTCCCCGACAGTGAGAATCAGCTGAAAATGCAGCCCAGGCAGAGCACCAGGAGAGTTGCTCGAAAGAAGGAATATTTTGGCCAATTAGACAGACTCACTTCAGGATAATTTTTTTTTTTTTTGGTGTCTAATCAGTGATGCAAGGGGTTCAGAGGTATAAGACTAAAATGCAAAGCAGGGAAAACTGGGGCATAGAAACCTCAGGAATCCAACAAGGACATTCCAACTTCACATACTCAGTGGTGAAGCCAAAAAAACCCCCTCAAAGCTTATGGATGTATGATCAAAAGTGATCATGTCACTGTGGTTAACAACTTATTAGTCCTCATCCAAGATGCAGGAAAACACCATGAATGTATTCTTCACCCACACCTGCCTCCAGAGTAAACCACCTGGTGGGCAGGAATTCATGGAACTGCTGCACTTTGCTCCCTTTCAATCGAATCTCTATCCACAGGATCCCAAGCCAGCAAGACTCTGCTCTCTGTTTAGTCTGGGTCCCACTGAACACAAGCAGGGTCCTCGTGTGCTGCAAGCAACAAACTGCTCTAGGTAACCCTTTAAAGAGCACTAGATGTGCCCCATTGTTACCTGTTCTCCACCTGCATAAGCAAATCCAGTGAGTCACCAGTCCTTCCCTGGTGCCTGGATTAGGCTGCTGCATGAAGTGAGGGAGAATGGAGTGTGCACAACTCGGAAAAGAGGGAGTTGGTCCTGAAAGGGCACAGTGGTAATGCACTTCACTGACTTTCCACTCAGAAGCTGGTATTTAGTAACTATCCCCTATTTCTCATTGCTGTCACAGGATATTACGACATTTAGTTTCACCAGCATTTCACCAGGACTGATGAAATCCCCCTCCTTAAGAACCAGTCACTTTGCAGGGAAGAAGAGCAAAGAAGACCTGGCTCTGGAGTGCATTTCACACTTCAGCTCTCCAGCAGATCCCAGCAGAATCTCGGTGATCAGTCTGTGCTTTGCTGGGAGAGAAGTGTCTCTCTCAGTCCTTCCCAAGCTGCTGATGGAGTGACTGTGTGCACAGCCAAGCAGCTTGGAGGAGTCTGCTTACAAAGTGTTGGTTCAGCCTGACAAAGCCCTGGGTTTGGTGGTGAGATTCAGCGTTTCCAACTACTCTTCAGAACAAAAAGACGTTTATTCCTCACAGCCAGGCTGCTCTCAGACCCAGTCCCCGAGCCCTCCCTGCTCCCAGGCCTCTGTTCACAGGACACCTCTCTGATCTGGGGTAGCAGCAGATTCACACCTCTCACTGAACCCAGGGAGAAGGTCGCTGGACAGAAACCAGGGCCGTGCCTCACTTTTGCCAGCTGCATTTTTGCATTCACCAGCTTGATTGGTATCCCCATGGGTGGGGAATGGCCCTCATCCAAAGCAGGGAATGGCTCCTGGCAAATGCTAGTAACAGGTATTTCAAGTCTGCCTCTTTACTATTCAGGAGCTGTACTGTTTGACCTGCTGTCCATGAAGGACACATTTTAACTTCACTTCTCACCCCACCTGATCTTTTCTAGCCTCAGAAGCATTACAAAGAGATGAATTTGTTGAAGGGCACTAAGATAAAAAGAAGATATTCCCTCTGAAAGGATAACATGAAACATGCAACGAGACTATCTCTGGAGCTTATAATATAAGCTAAAAGAGACTATCACCTATACATGTAAAAAAATTATTTTAAAATAGCACAAAGTCCTCCACCAGGCTAAAACAGGCAATGCATGGTGGAATTATGGTACGTTTTTTGTTGAAGAAATAAATAAATTTACGCTGATAACACCAGAGGTTGTTATTGCCTTGTCCATGTATGTGCACACCTCAGAAATTTAGTGACGCCGCATTTGAAACACAAATAGAAAAGCAAAAAATGAGAAAATAAGTGACTTGGTATTTTCACATAAACCATGTACGACAGAGGAGAGGTTCTCACCTGTCTGCTCTGAGGTGGCAGTGTGGCAGCCTGCATCTGCCTCTGCATCCGATGTGGCTGCATCAGCTGCCGGAACTGCTGCTGGAGAAACTGGCTGTTGTTGTTCTGCTGGGACTGCTGCGTGGCTGGAGGCTGCTGCTGCTGCTGCTGCTGGAGATAGTGAATGAGGGACTGCTGTCCTTGTCCTGCCGTCAGAGGGGACATTTTTTGAGTAGCTGACTCTGAGGCAAAGTGAGACAGTGGTTTGGTGTTGTTGAAAGAAAACTGGTCTTGGCTGACAGGGCTCTCATTCACCAGACCTGGCTGTAAGCTACTGGATGGCTGTTGCATAATTATGTTCATATTTTTGGTCTGGTTTGTAGTCATTGATTTAAAAAGCGAGTTCTGCATACTTGTGGGGTTGCTGGTGGGAGTGATGTTAGATATTAATGCACCTTGAGGACTGAAGGGCTGCTGATGCAGGGCAGGGCTTGACAGCTTTTCCGGCCTGTACGGTGGAGAAGGTCCAGTATTTGTGGAGGCCATGCTGGCAACCAAGTTGTTCTGTGGGCTTTTAATGCTGCTGGCTGGCAAGCTGGCTGCTGTCAGGGCAGGCAGCATGGAGCTCTGAGGGCTGAAGGGCTGCTGGCTCAGAGCTGGACTGGAGAGCTTCTCAGAGCCATAAGGGGGAGAGGGGCCATTGGATGGGGTGCTGCTGGAAGTCATGCTTGAAAGCAGAGTGTTTTGAGGACTCTGAATGTTGTTTCCTGGTAAATTATTAGCAGGCATGCCAGACACCATAACGTTTTGGGGACTGAAAGGTTGATGGTGTGGGGATGATCCTGCCCTGTAAGGCGGAGAGAGACCAGGAGGAGACATAGTTGGCCAGCTGGGAGCCTGCACTTGTTGCTTGGTACCAGACACCTGCTTGCTGGCTGCCAGCTGCTTTAGCTGCTGAGCGTGCCAGTTGGAGCCAGGCATGTTGGGCAAGGGCACTGGGAGCATCGGTGGCGGCTGGGTTTTGTTCTGGGCTGCTGCAGAGATGGGTGATGCAGCAGGTTTGTTTGAGGGAGGAACTTGGAAGTTGGCTCCAGCAGATGATGGCCTCATCTGAGGGGATCCTCCACTGGTTGGATTGCAGCCTGGAGAAAAATCTTTGTTAGCAACGTGGTTCTCCAAGTGGGAAGTCTGTGGGGAGGACTTTGGAGTGGTACTTATGTTTGGTTGGGAATGACTCAGACCAAGTGGATCTTCAGCCTTGCTGCACAAAATCTTCTCCAGATCCAGGTCATTGGGAGAAGGATCTGGCATTTTGGTCAGCTCTTCCAATAGATCTTGCAGCTCTTGGTCCACAGACTGTAAGCTGTTTCCTTTCTCGTCATAATGGACAATGTTGTTGCCTTGCCCTCCCATTGACCCCTTCTGATTGATCTCTGTGTTGGGTGGCACTGAGAACGGGGAGCCAATGCCACCACCATTCATGTGATTGTTTTCCAGGAGCACTGGGTGGCCTGTGACTCCCAGGGAAGAAGTGCTGTGACCCGTGGAGAATGGAGAACTTTGCATTTCTGGACATGCCATGCTGGGATTGGCACCTTGGCCCATGGCAAGGTTTACGTCATCAAGACAAAGTCTTTTACTGTCATTTGGGAAAGTGACATCAGGCACGCCACTGGAGGCAGGAGAGCTATCATCTTCCAGTTTCCTTTTGATGGATCCCTGTAACTGTGAAAATAAAAAGGGAAGAAGAAAGGATCCATTATTGACCGTATTCTGACACGGGCTGAAGCTCCACACTACAATGCTGGGTTGCAGATAAGGAAAATTAAATCATACAATTAAAAACCCAATCATGTGAGACAAATTCAATCAGGATTTAAATGTGTGTAACTTCACTGAAATCAAAAGAGTTATAGTCAGACAAAGGCTAAATCTCACGAGTTGGCTTTAAAACAGAAGCTACAAAATACTGTCTGTCATGTGAACTGTAATAGAAGTTTTTAAAATAGTTTCTGGTTGCATTTCAATTAAGACATTATACTCCCTGCATAACAAACATGCCAACATTTTTATGGTAACATTTTTTAGGTCTAAATGGCAAATCTGAATGAAACCCTGGACTGAATTTAGTGACCTTCTGCCAGTGACTCGGATTAAATTCAGACCTGAGACAATTAAATTGTTTTACATTCTTTATAGGCCAAACATCTGAAATAACTAGCATACTTTCTAAACAAACCAAAACAAAACAAATTCTCAGCTATCTATCTAAACAGACTTTCAAACTTCCTAATCACAAATGTTTTAAATTCCAGAAAGAGTAAGTAACAGCTAAACTTCTTAATTTTTGTTTATTCTTCTGTGTCTAAGGCATTGTGAGCTTCATTCTTTTGAAGAATTGCCACTCATTCATAAAAATGGACATGTTTTCAAAATACAATGATATAAATATCTTGATCTACAAGAAACGATAGAGCTGTAAATTCACAAATCTTAAGGAAAAGAAACCTGCCCTCTACATATAAAGAAAGTGAAACTGAAAACAATGCTTCTCATACTATTTCAGGATATGGCAATCTCTTCCACATAAAATCATCTACGGCTTTCAATTTTAACAAGCATGACCTGTATGTCACAGGATTAATCAGACCTTAACATTGCTGCTTCAACTTAAGGGAAATAAGCATTATGAGCTTGTTTATCAATAGAGGGAAGCAGTAAATAGGAAAGTATCTGATCAGCAATGGGAAAATGAAAGAACACTGGTTCCTCTAAGCCAGCTCCCAGAAAAGCCTCTCCCAGCTCTGGGCTACAAGTCCAAGTGCTTCCCGTCATGTAGTGCTATAAAAATCCCATCTAATAAAAGCTCATATCACCAGAAAAGTGCCCCCACCAACCCCAGCATAACCAGATCCACTCTAGGACTACGCTGCCCATGACCAGCTTCTAAATTTTACACTAATTTTTAAACACACCACAGTCCTGCCTCAGTCACTGCACAACTCGGTGCTCTCAGACAACAGCCTCAGTGTCACAGCACTGTCACCACAGGATGTGTGAAGGGCACAGGGTGGGCACACCACGTGCAGCTCCTTCTGCACTGTGCAAACAGCTGATGTCCACCCCTAAACTGAGCCCATCTTCAGGCAACCTCCCACAAACGTGTATGCACTGACCTGGGAACGTGGCAGGGCTGCCTGGTGGCTCACTCAGCTGGTCTCACACCAGTGCCCTCCCATCACTTATTTCTAAATTGGTGGGCAGAGGGACAATGGCAGATTTGTGCCTACAGTTGCTGAGGGTGTAGATGCAGTTTGGGATTAGCATCAGACATTGTCATGCTGGTATCCAGTTTACAGAGACATTTGGAAGAGAGTGAGAGGATACAAGCTGGTTGTCCATAATCATCATGGCAGGTCTGCAGACTACAATGAGCTGCTGAACAGCTTTTGGGAGGCGTTCATCCACCCTCCATCACAGACACAGCAGCTCTGGCACTGGGGCAGAGACCTTTTCACGTGAGTATTTTCCCTTTACGCCCCAAGAGTCGTCCCTTACAGAGATTGCTGCTCTGTGAGAGACTGTCCCGGTGTCACAGCCAGACGCTGCTGCACCATCAGACATTTGCTGATGAGGCCGAAATTTGCTTAGCTTTAGGACATGGAACCAGGCCTAAATCTTCTCCCAAGTGTTAGTCTAATGATGGATGAAATTGTTTTCCTTCATTTTCTCTGCTAAAACTAAGCCAGAATTGCATGTTTCAACAGATGTTGCCCTGTGTAGGCTGAAACATGTTGGTGGAGCATAACTGCGTATATTTAAAACTCAGACATGTATGGAGAGTATTTACAGGGGCTTCACACATCCAAAACAAACAGAGTGTGCTCCCAAGTTGCACCCTGGGAACCTTCAGGCAGGAAGTGGTGGGGGATCTCCCACCCTTGGCCAGCTGACATGCTGGCATGCATGTCCTTGCCAGCTCTTCCTTTGCCATAGGACATTCCTCTGCTCTGAGTTACTGGGGAAAAATGTGGGCTTTCTAAACACTCTGGAAAATAATTTTTTAACCGTTGCACTGGGGAATAAATGTGATGGGAAAACAAAACTTCATTTCCCTAGACTGTTACTAGATATAAACAGATAAAATAAGGGCATAGCTTTCTGATGGCACAGGTATTCCAAAACTGGGACAGACTTTTAAATAGGATGCTGTTGCTTAGCCCTCCCGAGAAGATTTGCTGTAGGAGAGGCAGTGAAATTAGCTGGGTGTCATGTTCTCTTGAAAAGCAAGATTCCTGTTTCCCGGGTGAGTATTTGCACAAGTACCATAAAATCCAGAAGAGCAATTTCTCCCACTGCAGGCAGGTATAACTCCACAGAATTTAGTAATATTGCTTTTGCTTAAGATAGATTTGACTACAGCCCCAAACTTGAGAGAGAAAGATATGCTCCTTAAAGCAACTAAACAAATCACAGAATAATTTTGGTTAAAAGGGACACTTGGGTGCCATCATCCTTCTGCTCCAAGCACATCACCAATGTAAAAAAATAGACTATAGTCACCAGGCACTTAAGTATGAAGTTTCCATTATAAAGAGAAATCCCTCCTTGCTCTGGCTGAGAGGTTGTTTTCAGTGCTCCCCACTGACACCTCAGTGCTTGTTACTCCCACGCAGGAGGCTCTGGGCTGGTGCTGGCCGTGAGGAGCCCCAGCTCACAGTCACTGCTCTCCATGCACATGCTGCTGTGGCAGCCCTGACCACTGCAGGGGACAGTGACACTATTTCATGTTACTGGGACCCTGCCTGGCTCAGACACGCCAACCACAGCAGTGGCAGGAGAGCATCAATAAGGCACTACAACTTCTAGGACCAGGAGGTCCTGACCTCACTAATTCAAGAAGCTGTTTGTTGCAGAACATTCATCCATTACTCCCAGACACTACAGGACTATCTCTTTGAAGCCTACCTATGCTTTTCTAGACTCTTCTTTACCAAAATATTTTTACTGTCCACTTCCTTCATCTGGTTCCAGACTCCCTAGGAAGAACCTGATTTATTCCAACGCTTTCTCCTCTTCCTTTTTTACACAGTTTGACAAAATCAACAGAAAAGAGAAGAACACCAAAGCACGTTCTTCCCCTTTCTCTGCTGATTAGTATATTGGGAAGCTCTGTTTCAAACTGAATACCTGAGAAGTGAATGGAAATATTTTAGAAATGCATCACACACACACACACACACACACACACACAGAGAGTCTCCTGGGCTGGCTGGAGGCTGCCTATGGCTCAGTATGGGAAAGCTTCATTCAGATGTGCAAGCAAGGACGAAGCAGACAAGCAACAAAGGGGCTCTTGTGACATTGTCAAAATGCATTAAAATGCACTGGCATGCACAGGCTAACTTCTGTTTGGGGATACCTGGGCAACAAAGGCAGCTCTCCGATTCAGGGACTATCCCATTATGAGTTCTCCATTATCTCAGGTTTGCTCTTAGCAATGATCCCAGCATTACTGTCCTCTCCAAACCAGCAGGCTGTCTTTCTGGGAAAGACCTGAGTCACGCAGGAGCAGCGCTGCTGGCTCGACATGGCAGCACAACCAGAAAAAATAATAACTGTTTACGCTGCTCTGTCCACAGGAGCTGCACAGCTGTGGTTACAAACAGCTAATTTGTCACACGCTCCCCCCCTGCACCAAACTGATTCCCTCCATGTGGGCACAGCACTCCACAGGCTTCTCTTGTGCAAGGAGGGACAGGCAGCCTCGGCAGGAGAAGCCAATCCTCTGTGCCTTGCTCAAGCTGGGCTTGCTGGGGAGGCTGTGAGGGTGACCTTGGGCATCAGGCACCTCCCAAACTTGGAGGTGGTGCTGGCCTTGAGGAACTTACTCAATGAAGGGAGAAAGGAAGGCAGGAAGTGGCAAAAACTGAAGCAGAGTGATCAAATTGTTCATAAACACATACTGTGATGGTTCCTTTGGATTTTAATAACCAACCCCACATAGGTGCCTCTGGACTGGCTCCCTGCTTTGCCAGCACTCAGCTTTTCTTTTCTTGTGACACATCAGATGTCCTCAGCTGCTCCTCCAGCTCTCCCTGTGAGCCCTCCTGGCAGCCCCTGTTCATCCTCTCCCTGGAGCTCATGCCTTCCTTCACCTGCAAGTGGGAACCTGGGAAGGAGCATCCTGTACTGGACACACACACATCTCCAGCCTCATCTCCAGCCTCACAGCTGACCCCTCCACCAGAAACAAGCCACCTCTGCCCAGAGATTCCTATTTAGGCCAACATACTGCAGAAATGAGAGAGGAAAAACAATAGGCAAGGTATTTCAGTGCCTCTTCCTGCGCTTGCAGCCTGTCAGAGAGTCAAGCCCTGATTTACAACAACCGCAGGGTGCTGATTATTGATCTGCACCATCCCACGCCTCTCACTGCCCTGGACAGATCCAACCTACAGCAGTGATTCCCACACCTACACAGCCTCTTCCAGGGAGCACTGACATCAGTGGGATGCTGCCATCCACATCCTCCCTTGGCAGCTGCCTCTGTGTCCAGCAGCATGGCCAGAGATTCTCCTGATTTAATAAAGTCAAGTTTATGGATCCATGAGTGGGATATCCAGAATGCGAGCCAGATAACCTTCTTTCACTACTAAGAGCCCCAAGATCCTTGGGAAATCCCAGGTGTTGGCTTTTCTGTTTGCTTGACTGAGGAAAAGAAATTATTGTAAAAGGAGATTGGGCAGGTGGAGAAGACAGTCTCACCACAGATCCTGGGATTTGCTATTGTGGTGGCAGCTTTGCACAAAGCCTTTCAGAGCAAGACACCTGGGGAATCCAGGTCACTAACAGGCTGCTAAGATCTGGCATATCTGAATTATTTTGACAGATAGAGCACGTTTAATTTTTGCTGGAAGGACTGAGCAAGGCAGAAGCCTGAGATAAACAGAAGTAGTTTTTTCCCCCGGTATTTTCTCAAGGCATACTGCAAACTGTTCCCTCTGCAAAGCATAAAACCTGAGTCTAAGGTTTGCTTAACTGAACTGACCAGAGAATCTATCAGTCTCTGTCTCTTTCAAACACTAGACACTGCCAAAACTGGAAGCATGTATTTGCCAGAGGCAAACTGTTTGCAGCATTCAGCGATCAAGACTTCAGCCTCTGTGGCTTCAACAAGCTTCAGCGAGACCTATCTGCCCATCAACCTAAAATGTTCCTATCTGTTCTGACAAAAACAGTCATGCAATGAGAGAACAGAACTGGCAATTTTCCATACGAAACAAGAAAAATTCACAATTTTTTTCTCCCGTGCCTTAAATTCACCGTTTGGAAAGTTTTGTGGTCCCTATTGCTCATTTTTCCACAGTCTAGATAGATTTTTACTGTCCTGCTAATATTTAGGGACAGTTGGTGAAAAAGAAGTGAGAGTGTGCCTGCGTGTTTAAAGGCTGGAAAGTGGATCTGATATATAATATTACCTTTTAAATAGCAGCAGTTACTTGCAGACCCTCTGTTTTGGGTAGCAGGCTGGCTTGCACATGAACAGCAAACCCCAAATGCTCCTGGGCAACAATCCCACTCCAGTACAGCAGGACCTGGCACTGCAGTAAGTGCATTTAGCACATCTGTAGGTTTCTGTTTGTGCATGCTGCCTGCAGTTTGGTAACAGACACTCACATGATATACCCGAATCCAAGAAAAAAAATGCCTCCTGCTGACCAGTGAGCAGCCAAAGCAGTACCTGACTACGAGAAACATAAACTACATTTTATCAAAGTCGTATCTCAGGCTACAAGGAGAACTCAAGGAGGCTCAAGCAATTAAAACTACCACTCACTTTCTCCACACTAAGATTAAACACAAGCTAAAATCACATTCTTCCTACCACTTTGGGCTGTTTGACCCTTCTGATTTCAAGCATTTTGAGCATGGATGGACATTAAGTTGTCATTTTACAGTGTCAGGAAAGACATCACAATGCATTTCCAAGCTACCAGAGGCAGGCACCAGTGTGCTTAAAATTGCAATTCCCCAATTCTTCAGGTAAGCAATCCCAGAGTAAACTCCACTTTGGGGTCTGTTGGGTACTTCAGTTTGCAAAGGTGGCAGATCTGTTTGTAATGAGGTGTGGTGGTAGAGAAAGGATTGTGAACAGGGAAAATTCACAGGGTGGACTTCCTTCTATTCATCATGCTCATAGAAATAGGCAACTGGAAGGGAGGATGTAGGAAGAGGAACTGGGGATGTAAGCAGTCACTTTAACCATGAAAGGACATGGGTTATTAGCTAGCTTGTATGCATGATGTGGATTGTTTTTACCTGACACTACAGCTTCTCCCAACCCCATTCTTTAAAACAAATATAGTAACAACAGGTACTGGAAGTTGCTACTTAGGTGTGCACATGTAAATCACCTCCAAAACACTGCTGGTACATTTGGGGAGTCTGATCTCACCTCAGTACACAAGCATCAGTTGACTTGATGCAAGTGTGCACTGGTCCTTTGCCCCATTACTTGTATACTCGTTGAGACCTTCCCCAGTCATTCCCTCTGTAAATCAGGGACCTCAAGCTGTGTTAAAAGAGGGGGGAAAGAACAAGGCGTGTGCTTTCCCCTCATGAATCTCACACTCCTGTTGTGAGTGCAAAGCTGCAGGAACCACAGGCTGTGCTCACACACCCCCTGAGCGTGCACTCTCAGAGACTTTGGATTCCTTGCACGGTGGCTCCAGAGCTGTGATCAATCCCTGCTCCCTGTGACACTGCTGCACTACAACAGGTCTCTTGTTTCACTTGAATACATGTGAACTTCTGAAAGGTGACTGCAGACCTGGCACTAAAGTCCCCATGCAGCAAGGGAAGCAATCCTGGCTGCAAACACAGAACTGTGCCCTTTAAAAAAATCCCAAACATCAAACATCATGACTAGACAGAACTAGAATAACGTCATCTTACAATAAACTTAAGCCACAGAAACTAAAAGGAAATTCAACCTGGACTACCATGAGCCTAAGGTATTAGCTTTCCTTTTTTCTAAATTTTAACAAAAAATGAAGGGGAAGAAAATACTACGAATATGATTTTCCCATTCACCGATTTGTGTGAATGCAATTATACTTATAATGATAGAAATATGTGTGAACAACTTACAGCCTACAGAGCAGCAAGTCTGTGAACAAGATTTTTCTAATTACCCCTGTGCAAAATCACAGGAAACATCACTAATGTCTGAATAAAGGTATCAATGTAGGATGAGTTCCAAGGAGAAAGAAGATGTAGCCAAGAATACACATATTTTGCCATCCTACACAAGCAAGATGCATGCAAGAGGACAAGTAGCATTCATTATAAAGAAATTTAAAATAAAAATAAAATAAAATAAAAATAATAAAAAATCAGCAGCTTTGATACCTTTCAGGTCAGACAGAATTACCAGCCTCATTCAGTAGGCACCAACAGAGATCTGCCCTATCAAAACAAATGTTCAGAGCTTTCCCATCTTGTCTTTCCTTAGCAATTCATCTGCTTTCGGTATTAATGGCACTGTGAAAATGGAAATTTTTCCAGGAGAAAAATTGCCGTTGACAAATGGATCTGGAAGAACAGGACTACTGCCTGCTCCTGTGTTGTGCTGCTAGCAGGAGATCTCTGTGCAGATGCCTTGTAATTAGTCATCTGAGGACTAACAGCAATCACGTCACGCATATTGTTTGGCTGTAACTTCCACGTTCCATTTAATGACAAGTGCTATTAGCTAGACAGCTGAAGACAGAACAAGTTCTCTGCCTCTTGGTTTTAAGCTGTAGTACAAGAGCATTTCTTTCATATCTGGCTGTAAATCAAGATCAATCTTAGACTCAATGCCTTTCCACCAGCATTACCTCATCTTACCTCAGTTTTAATACCAGCAGTATTGTTTTATATCTTTTTTTATAGTCCATTAATTTCAAAGTCCTATGGAACACTTTGCAGTAATTTTGTAGACTACATTAATTTCTCACAGCAATGTCTAGGCTGGAGAATTGCAGATCCTCTCCACTGAGCAAAAAGTGATGTTTTTGCTACTTGGGTCTCCCAGGATTTGTAAGATCCTTTTCTCTCTTCTTTTTCAGCCCCTAACACTGGCACAGTTATGCAATGACCACAAGTAAAAGAAACAGGATGTACGTGTTCCTAAATTATGAAGTAGGTTTTCCATTTACTAGATAACCAGATAAAACCCAGTCTGACACTTCTTTTCTGCTACATATTGTATTGTACTTTTAATATCTCACAACACTTAGTCCTGTGGTTTTACCAAACTACAGGTGCCATTCTGTCAAAAGGTATGGTTGGGGAATTAACAGCCTGGAGGCAGAGCCTCCAATTAGGTCAAACCTAGGGACAAAAAGCTTTCAAATTCACAGAACAGTGAGAAACAATGGGATTTCAGTCTGAAAAAAGGGCATTTTTATTCCAACAGCTGAAGTACTCACACTTACTCCTCCAAAGAATAACAGCTCCAGCCTCCTGCGTGTGGCTGCTCGGAATGCTGACACCAGCACCCTTACATCTGCCAGCCCTGTGCCCTTCTGCTGACTGCCTGCACTGCAGAATGATCTATTACTGAATCTAGAGCTCTCCTCTAGGGCAGGACAAAACATTTCAAAGAGCAGTCTGAGGTTTCTCCTAAGTGGTATCAGAAACTGGAGCACAACTCTTAAGAGGGATGGAACAAGTGGGCAAGGAAAGAAACATCCTGAACTGCTCCTCTCCTGCTCCTTTGATGTTCTCTGTCTTTCAGAAAATGAAACAATAAACAGGATATTGATTAATACAGATCCACAAAACCAAGCCTCACTTAGAGAAAAAAGATAATCAATCTAGTGTGTCCCACAGAAAGTGGGTGTAGAGAGAAGTCTGCCTAACAGCCAGAAGCAGAAATCTTTTGTAAGGCAGAGGAATGAATATTTAATTTGTTTCTGACTACTTCATGTTATCCCACCACTTTCATCTTTACCAACCCAGCACCTCTGCTACTCTCAGCGTGCATCAGCTGGAATATGAACACAATTCATTGCACAAATGCTGTCTGTACACACCTTCCCTCCTGCAGCAGGGAGATGACCAGCTCAGCATACAGCCCTTGCTCCTCTAATACCTGCTCTTTGACTATGGCTCTTGAACTTACCCAGGGACCTTTAAAGGGATTCTGCATGTCAGTGGTACTATAAACCCTAAACCAAACACAGATTCCAGTCCTGAGACCCTTGTTCTGTATAAAGCTGCTGAAATCTTGGCCTCAGTTAAATAAATCTGTTGGACTCGGTGATCTTAGGTCTTTTTCAACCTAAATGATTCTATGAATCTATAAATATTTTGGGACGCTGACTTCATCAGGGATGACATTTCACTCTTTGCTCCTTCCTCCTAACTAAAGGAGTCAATTAAAAATACACAGGAGTTGGAGAAATTCTCTCTGCCAGAATATGCAATGCCTAAGTTACTTGGGTTTTAACCAGACAACCTCTTGACTTGCTACAGATACCAGTTCTCCTGTGTCCTAGAAGCAATGTTAATCACACATTCATCACTGCAAATTGACAACATAAATGCTGCCTTATGCAAACAATGTTAGAGAAAATGGTGTTCTTGCTGCAGAAGTGAATTACACAGCCTTTTAAGCTTTCTACACTTCTCAGTTTTATGTAAACTCTAATTTCTAAGCTTTTGTTCTGCCTTGAAAGGTCACACGGTTGAAAGCCATGAAGCATAGCATGTGTTCCCACTGATATTAAAATACTGTTTACTAAACCATGCATATAAATGTAAAGAAGAAACTGTTTGCAACCTACTGTGTTAATAAGAGATGATTTATAAGACAACACAATTCCAAGTATCAACATGTGGAATGTAAAGATGTGACCTCAAGCACACAACGTGACTTTTTTTGGCTGCTTTTTGAAGCAAAGTCTCTGCATTGCCATGCAATCACACTAACTTCTGATGACACTGTATTTGACTGATTAAACTCTTAATCGTGCCAGTGCTTAACTTCAGGAATACAAGTGGTCTTTTTAGATTTGAGCAAATGATTGCACATTTGCAAGATCAGGGCTTCATTTGCATATTCAAATTGCAAAACTGCATCTTCCCTTTGTCTGTGTAAGGCCAACTATAGAGCTCCAAATGCTAAACAACCACTGTAGAGTTGGACAGTATTTTTAGCATCTCTGTGGTGCACTCCTATCTTTAGCTGCTGTGTTCACAAACAATCCCACAGGACACTGCATAGCTAGCATAGCTCAGGCTCTTCACTACATTCCAACTTTTCTCCCAAAACATGGTGAAAGCAGAGTATAAAACAGACCAGTTTGGGACCTGCTAGAGTTTCCTAAGATGCATTGTCTTGAGCAGAGCAGAGCTATTTTTCAAGCACAAAAACAATAAAACCTCAGCACATTCTACTCTGGAGTGGTGATGGAGCTTGCTGTGACTTCCTCGGGGGAAAATACAGCTCTACACTCTGAGTTTGCATTGTGCAGATAAATCAAGTAGGACAGCAAAGGATTTCTGCATGTTGTTTCCTAGCAGGATGTGCCCATGGGTTCATGGCAAATTTCTGGTCAAAGCTTAACCCTGCAAGAGAAGTTAATAATTGAACTTGCCAAATCATCACAATTTCTAAATCCAACTGCGCCTTGTTTTTACAAAGGGGCATATTAAACCAGTGAGCCATTTTATTAGACTCATGCTCATGTAACAAAAACATGTGTTAGCTCTTGAGTGCCAAGTACCATCCTGGAGGGTTACCAATCCCTGATACAGACTTTGGAGCCAGACTGCAGTTATCTGTCATAACAGAGGAGGTAGTTGGGAATACACAGGGTGAAGCATGCTGCTCCACTTGGGAATACTTTCTGTGGTCCTGGTCTCTTTGCACAGCTCTGGGGAGATGAACTGCAGCAGGGGAAAAAGAGCTTGAAACTTACTGTTGGCTGGAGTGGGACTATCTCAGGGAAGCCTCCTGGCTGGCTGGAGCTCCCTCCCTCATTCCCTTTAGGAACTTTTGCACAGGGTGCAGCATCAACATGCAGCTGCAGCAGCTGGGTCAACTCTGAGTGCATAGGAAATGCTTTTAGAGTCATCTGCATAAGGCATTTCAAAATTACAGGGATACCACAAAGAGAGAAAAGACTCATCGGGGGAATGGGAGTATTAATCAGATGATTGACCCTTGGAGCTTTGAATAATGAAATGCTTTGCACACTGAGCTGGAGCTGCACATGGAGACAATAGCCTCCAATATCTTGATTTACAGAGGAAGTACTGATGGAATTCCATATATCCTGTTAATGGTGAAAGGAAGGGAATTATGTAAAGGAACTATTTTTTTCGTTAAGTGTCTTAGCTAAGCCTTGCAGATGAGCCTAGACACTTGGCTGCAATTTAATTTCAAGGGGACAAGATAACCTGAAAATCCTCAGAAAACCCTAGAACTTGTGAGTGCCTCACAAATAGACTCCTCATTTCCCCATTTCACTTATCTTCTCTCCCAATACTACGTGTGATCAAACATCCTCTTATTACAACTCTTTAAACACTAATGGATTTTCCAAACAGTGTTCATTCACTTCCTCTACCCTGCCACAGGCATAGCTGTGTGTCTGAGAACTGAGGAAACAGTACCAGGGCTAGGAGGGTGTTCTGGCTCTGCAGCAGCACCAGTGCAAGCTGAAATGCACAGGAGGCACTGGCCATGCACTATGGCTGCAAAACACCATGTCTACAATATATATGTGCTTTTTTGTTGCTCTTCTGGTCAGAGTAATTTTTTTCCTTTTAAGCATAGCACAAGTTCAATTCAAAGTATCACAGCCTTTTGTCCAAAGTGTTCACATTATGCAACAGGATCACAGTTAAGGATAAAACCAAAAAACCCTGCAGGTACTTTGATTTTTTCTGAGCCCCTTCTTAAAGGAGTGAAATTTTCAAATGAGTAGAGGCTTTCCCTCCACCCAGAGAGCAAGGCTGACATCCTGGGTTAGAGTCCTTATCCTAGTAGGGCTCCTTAACTGAGAAATGTGGTTGCAAGACTTGGCCTTTACTAAGAAACAATGATATTACAGGAAAACTCACTGTACGCTTTTGAACATCAACACTTAATTACCCTTCTATTTTCTAATACAGACACGATGTCTGGAGTTGAACAAACACATTCTTGAAAGGTCAGAACACTTAAACTGTGTGTACCTAGTTTAGGATGACAAACCTGTTGCTGCTTTTTAGCTATGACATTTCAGTTTACCCACAAGAATTACACTACTTCCCCTAAAAGTTTTCAAGCTTGAGAACGTGCTCTTCTCCCAGTGTCTGAAAGTAAAGACAAAACTCCTTTTACACATAAATTTATCACAGCTGCCACTGAATCCTGTGACTTACTGAGGAGTCTGCCTTTCCTCCAAAAAGGGCTTGAGCCAGCAGCAGACACAGGCACAGGGATGCCCTGTCCACTTGGAGAGAGGGGCTGGATGGCAGCACACAACCATTCACCAAACTTTGCAAACCTGAATGAATAGCTATGAATTCTCCCAAACCACACAGCTGGAGCGCAGGTAGCTCTTCATTTGTTGTTTTTTTTTTTTTTCTGAAAGAATGGGAGGGACTCCCTCTCCCAGCTATCCTTAAATGGGTTAGTGAAGATTTAACTGCTGCAACCAGCAGGAAAGGACTGTCTGGATGGCACCATGGAGTGTTCCCTGGGAGCTGCAAGGACCTTGCAAACTGGGAACAAAAGTTTGGACTTGCTGGAAGTGTTCTCATCTGCCACTAAACACTGTGTTGTGTCCACCTTCAAGTTTCAGGGCACTCAAGGAATAGAAGGGGCACCAGTTTAACCCTAATCCAGAGAGGGGAGGTTCACTTAATTTCAGCAGAGCTGCTTGAGATGTCTTCATCACTTCAGACCACATTCCTTCCCTGGGGCTCAGAGATCCTGAAGCCAAGGCCACACTGAGCTAGCTCTGGGACTAATTAGCACTGTGTTAATGCAACCCACCTGGCTGGGACATGCTGGGACCTCAGCAGGACACTGCATGCGCTGTGCCCAGGTAGTCTCAGCAGTCTTAAGCAGAATTGTACTGAGAGAAAGTCCCCTTAAGGCCATTTTAGGCTAAGATGACTGTCCTCTATAAGAAATGACAGCCCCTCAGGTGAAGGTAGCTGAACTCCAGCTGAGAAGCACTGACTGACTGCAGACACAATGGAGATGGAACAGATGAGCCACTACAAGTGGCTGAAGGTAACCACTTCATTTCACATTGGCACAGAGCTGTCAGGTACTGCTCTGCAGGAGGAAATGAAACTTCAGATGGACTAACGTGAGCACTTCCATGGCTGCAACCCCTCACCTCCATCTGTACCTATTCAATGCTCTGCCAGGACCTTGACAGCATTTCCTGCATACATCATGACCATCAGGATGCATTTCACCAGTCTCCCATTCCCAAGCTCCTGTAAGAGGGTCTACTTCTCTTCTGAAGCAAATTTTCAGCAGTGTCCCTCCCAAATTTTCAGCAGCACCACTCACCATGGCTCACACCCAGCCCTGTGCACCTCACCCCACCCCTGTGGGGGAAGAGATCTCCAGTTCTTCAAAACTAACTTACTTCCTACTGAACTTGCTTGAAGAGACTGCAAAGGAATTGTACCTGGTTTCCTGTACTTCAGTCTGCATTTACCAGACATGATGTAGGAAATGGGCAGGAAATGCCAACCTTATGTATGGCAGCAATTCTTCCTCTTCCCTCCGTGACACGTTTGAGTAGCACACCAAGACCTGACCTTGCACTTTTTAGTGCAGCCTTTCTTACACAGAGCCAGATCTGGAGCCAACAACAAACAGAAAGCCAAACACATTGCAAACACATTGATATTTTTTAATGAAAAAGGCTTACACCCTGTTTCAGACCTATTTGTACTCAAATCTAAAACGTAGTGTACATTTTTAACAGCATAAATTCACTAAGATCAACAAAAATTAAAAAAACTCAACCTATTTTTTACTCCTGATGCTGGTGTAAAAACTGTTAAAGAACTGTTATTATTTGGGCTCTGTAGAGACATGAAAGAAGCACAAAAAAGGTGTAGTATGAGTAAACACATTTGTTAGGTGGTTTCAGCTGTTATATTTCTCCCTTTTACAGTCATCTTCACTTCCCTTCTATTCCAAAATCTAATCAGCAAACCAACACAGAATTAGTCCTTCACCTTGTTTCTTTGCACAATTGTTTGGACAGTGTATTTAAAATAGCACTGTTCTAACCTGGCAGCATTTTATATTTACTTTATCCAGACGTAAATGACAGCCTAAAGAATAAGGAATTGTAATCAGATACAGCATGTCTTTCCCTAGTAAACCTACCTCTCTTTTCCTCTTGAGCACCTAAAGTTGAAATACAATTTCCCTCTTTTGTTTCCCCATTCATTATATATGAACAGGGACAGATAAATGTCAAGTGTACCTTTAAAGGAAAAATGCACCACAATTTATCAGTCCTCTGGTGGGAAAAAAAAATAAATAAATCTCCTTCTTCTTGAATTTGAAGTACTTTTCCTTAATATACAACAAGACACCAAAAATAACACATGGGAGAAATGGGGTGACATTGGGGCAGACTGTTGATTTAGGGAAGTTTCTGCTCCAGCTGCACCCTGCGTGTTGCCTTACACAGCATTTCCTGGTTTGTGTGAGACAAATCTGCTCTGTGACAAGACAGACAGTAAGTCAGAAGAGTCAATATGAGCAACTCCCTGAAAACAAACTTTGCTCATTTACAACACGGCGTTTCTGGTGCGTGGAACTGCCCTGTGGGGAAGGAGCTCGCCAGGCTCCACTCCTCAGCTCTGCCAAGGAAATGGGATTCCTGGGAAGAAAGGTGAGCTGGCCAGAAGCTTTGTCACCAGGTTTCCTCAGCAAGCACTTGTGCAAGATGGGATTCAGCTTGTCACTAAGTGTCCCCACTCCCAGGGCTCCGGGTATTGGGGTACCCCTTGGGATGGGGCTGGGACAGGAGGGCACCTTGGGCAGCTCTTGCACAGCAACTCTGAAAACCATGGGCCCTTCAGGACTGCCCATTTCGTGATGTTATGGGATCCCTAGACAGCTCTCACATTGCCATGGTCTGGATCTCTCACTGACCCACATTGGGTTTGGGTTTTCTGAAAGAGGCCAAACTTCTTTTTCCCCTAAAACGTGCAGGAGCTCATGGATTGAATGGGAAGGAAGGAGAATTAACCTCAAGTATATTTCCATTATTTCCTCATGATTTGTGCCTAACTCTAAGAGCAATCCAAGAACCAGGAGGAATTTCTATTATCCCTTAAAAACACGTATATCTCCATATAAGAAAACAGTGGCAGCCTTCACCAGCACATAGTAAGCTCCTGGCTTCTGAAGCACATGGCTGTCAAAAAACCAAACACTTTTAATAGAAACCTGGTCCATTAACAAGCTGAACCATCAAGCAGTCACGCAGGAACAGCAAACAACCCCAGGAAGAGCTGCTGTCCTTCCATGCTGAACAAAAACCTATTTACAGTAAGCAAAATAATGCAGCTTCTAATAATGCTTTTCCTCCCTCTCCAGTGCATCTGCACACAACTTTCCCTTCATTCCTGATGCAAATTTAAAGAAGCAAACCTTGCCCTTGTCTGTGCTCAGCTGTTCCTGGGGGTTCCTTTGTGCTGATGTCCTCCCAGCACCATTTTGCCACATTCTCATGTCTCATGGGGTCCAGCCCCTCCACTGCCCCATGCATCAAACACATTCTGTTTGGGTATCTCAGTGCTCATCAGGAATACTTCTTAAAATAAAAGCAGAACTTGGGCTTTTCCTCTCTCAAATCTGTCCTTAGGATATTCTCTAGTCAGAACAATCTGTATTCAGTTTTATTAACTGGAAGCTTTGCTGCTGATTTCAGTGGGTATTTCTCTGTGTATCCACTCAGTTTGCTCTTTTGAGGATGAAATGATCTCCACATCTTTTACAGCAGCACCAGCACTCACCCTCACTTTCCAAATACCTGTGCATCTAGACATGAATAGAGATTTTATTGTTTCTGCACGCTCCCTATTTGACTTCTTTCAAACCCCACGTGAAATACAAATAACTGCACTACAAGGAAGAGAAAGTACATGTTTAACACAAACATTTATAATTCCAAAGCCTTAGACAACAATTGAGATAAACCCAGCATCAGTGGCAGTACAAGCTGTGCCGTGTGATTCAAGGGGGGTCCTCAAGGTGCAATTTGCATTTAATGCTTCTGCCATTAGCTCAGGCTTTAGGTGAAACAAAACACCCCACCTCATTAGGCAGGTGGAATAAAATGAAGGTGAGGTTTACAACACTCCTGCTTGGTGTGGGAAGAACCAGGCAAGGTGATGCTATGTCCTGTGATGAAGATTTAATTCCTGTAATTTTTATTTCTGAAAAAGGATTGACACCCCCCCCAAAAACTGTTTTAAGTGTGTTCCCAAAATTCCCAACAACAGCAAATCTGTGTGCAATGCTCTCCTCAAATCTTTTGCCTTTCACTTTAGGGCAGCTGCTCTCCAGACACAGCACTGGGCTACAGAACTGGGCTGCTCTGATTTATAACTGAGGTGTTTAAAATAAGGCAATCTAATTATTGACTTGATAGCCCACAATGTCTGCAGTCAGCAAAGTTTAAAAAAAATGCAAAATATTGACAGGATCAGACAAATAGATAATGAGGGAGTTATTAAAATGCAAATTGCCTGCCTTCTGGTACTCCTGTGGTGCGTGGCATAGGACCCCAGAGTCTGCATCCCTCTAACTCTGGGCTGCTCAGGAGGAAGCAAAGAAACAGAGCTGGGGAAAATGAATGGGCAGCTGGATGGGACCCCACATCTCGGGGGTCCCCTGAAGAAAGACAATGACTACATGGGAATGGGAGGCATTGCAGGAACAGGCAGCCCTGCACACACTGGACCCCAGACTTTTCCAGGATTTCAGAAAGGTCCTGGAGCAGAGGGAAGCCCAACAACACCACTTCAGTGCCACATCTATACATCTATTTTGGAGAAACATCCAGAAGTGAAACTTTGTGCAAGTTGGTGAAACTTGATATCAAAATGCATGAATGGCACTGCATTAAGACTTATTTTAAAAAAAGCCCAAAGAAAGGATGTAATGGAAATCCTCTCTACAACCTGCTCTGGGATGCTAACACCTGCCTTTATAGGTTGATAGATTCAGAAGAAGTTGTTCAGTGCCCTGGTCCAGTTTGAGAAGTCCTAGCTGGAAGGTGAACCAGGGTATTGTTACAAGGCATAGAATTCCTTCCCTTCTCATCTCTGCCCCCCACTTTTTCTTCTCATTTAAATAGCCTTCTAATCCTGTGGACTGTCTGGTATATGCTTATTATTTTACCTTGCAGACACATTCCTTTAAGTCTGAGGGCTGTGTATGTGTCTAGATGTTTATAATAGAACAAGTAAAATAATACCATTCCCAGCTGGGCTGGATGATCTAAGCCCCCACCAGGAGAAAACTTTGATGCACAATATAATCTCATGCAATGTATTTCAGTCATGTTAATATTGCTGTAACAACTTCTAAAAATGACTCCAATATAGACAGTGATACCTAATTAACAGGCAAATTCTAAGGGGGAAGTTAAATGCTAATTTTACACTGGCATTTAGCCTAAGAACTTCATTATGCCATCTTCTATTTTAAACTGTAGCCGTCCCACCTTGTGCTGTGCTGCTGCCTGTTCTCAGGCAGGATTGTGGGGAGCACAATAATTCCTTGCAAGACAGACAAGGTCACAATGGTTGGGGCTGGGTACCTGCCTGAAAGCAGGAGAAGAGCTGGTCCCTGCCCCCAGGAGCCTGCAGGGATGGTTGGGACAGATGGATGTAGCCACTCAGGGCTCCTGAAAAGGCTTCAAAAGGAAAAGGACACGGCAGCAATGCAATCCCCACGGAATATTTCCAGTACCTGGTTAGAGCAGCCATGGGCAATGTGGGGTCAGGCAGCCAAAGGTTGCTGAGCCTTCCACACCACTGGTGAGCAGCACTGGTACCAGCCAGTTCTCCACCTCATCTTTTGGATAAATAAAATCCAAAACAGATGGTGCTTAACACATTGGCAATGGCAAAAGTGCAGAAAAATATTGAAAAATACTACAGAATACTTGAACTTACAGCCAGGGCTGTGGTAAAGCTGCATCAGATTTGCATAGAGATTAGATGCCTCGTTAGCTGCAGATAGATGCACAAGTGCCCAAATTTAAACTTCCTCCTTTCCCCAGCTCACCACAGTCATTACAAATCATGCAGCTGAATGAAAGCTGAAAAAGCACTAAGAACTTGGCAATTTTGCTGCAGTGAGTCCCATAATAAATGAGGGACAAGGGGTGGCAGCACTGATAATCTTAATATCAAAACCACATTTTCTGCAAAGCAACCTACTATTGTTCATATGTAAAATCCATCATGTTGCTAGGAGGGAACAAACTGTCCTGCAGTTTACAGATAGCCATTTTATTACAGATTCCCCCTGACTGTGACTCAAACCCCACACAATCCACACACCCCTTCTTTTTAATAAAGGCACAAGACACACAACATGGCTGGATGATGCTCTGCCACTCTAGACAGTGGTTTCGAATGCAGAGTTGGAGGTATATATCTACTGTGCACCATCAGACATAAATTATTAACAAAAGTTAAGGAATGAAAGCAGGGCAAAGCATCATCTGCTTTATGAAACTAAAGTAGTTTCCTGAAATGTGCTGAGCAGCATCCCCCTGCTCTCAAATCAAATGGGCTGGAGGCAGCAGAGTACCCAGGAGCCCTGGTCCCCAAGGCATCCCTTCCTGGTCTCCCCATCTTTCTCTCTGCAGCAATTCAAAAATGCTGAAGGCTTCTTGGGAAGCCAGTTTTTCTCTCTCCCTCCCTCTGAAGTGACAGTGGCTAGGTGGGGTTTAGTTTTGTGAGCACCGGGCCTTTTTCCTGAAGCTAAAAATGTTTGTATAGATGTGAACAGCCTGGACCACGTGCAGGAAAATCTAGTGCGTTGCTTATCAGTCAATTTGGCTTCACACCAAAAGTAACACACTGCTATGAAGGGCCAACACAGTGTGAAAAAGAAGCTGTTCTACTAGAATACACTCCGTTAATTCTGGTTGAACTGACATTCTCCTAGGACAAGAGCTCAAAACACATTTAGACTGTTGTACTGAGCGTGGCAGGGAATGGAGCAGCAGGCTGGTTCCTCTGGTGTCCCTAAACAACAGGCAGACACCCCCCCCTTTCCCCCACCCCCTCCCAAAAAGCAAAAAAAAAATCTCTTGAGAAAGCAAAATGTGGGACAAACTGTCACAGCAGCATCTTCCACCAAAATAATATTCCAGGTTTTAAACAAAAAATCCCCGTCACCCTAGCAGGGGAAAAAACCCTGAAAAGTGAAAAATTCCAGCCTTGCTAGAGTTACTGTAATTGTCCTTTATAAGAAGAGCCCTCTGGTTATGTGAAATGACATTGCCCGGGCGCCCCAGGCTCCCCCTGCTCTGCACAGGAAGGAAGCAGACACACATCTCTTTAAGAGCCATTTCCTCTCTGCTCTATTAATTTCAGAGATTAAGCAAGCCACTCCTTCGTGGCATAACAGAGCAAGATAGAGCCATTGTGTTTGAGGAGAGCCCTGCTCACTGGCTTCCTACCTTTCAGTGGGGGGATGCATTAGCACTTTATTCTCAGATGAAACACCAGAAAACTTCCAGCAGCCCTAAAATTTCCCTTATTCTTAAATTACAGTTTCAGCACAGAAGAGGCCAGCAGCACCATTCCTCCCCCACCCACTGATGAGGGTTTCAGTGTCTCACTGACACAGTTCGGGATGTGAAAAAACCAAACCCGTTGCATTAGAGGAGGAATTTTCTTTTCAAGGGCTCTGAATCCACAGGACTTATTTAATCAGGATTATTTTGCCTGGACACACACATCCTACCTCCTGTCCCTCCCTGCCAGGCTGAACCTGAAGCACTAAATTTACCATCAATTTTTTTCCCTCTTCGTTTCCTCCTTTACAATTTTTCCTCTTCTTTTCTTCCCTTAAAATTTATACACCCTTTTTGCTCTTTTGCTTGCACAAAATCCCTTCAGCTCATAGCAGATGCCTGATGACCTTTAATAACACAGAGGCCAACTCCTCTCCTTTCAAAGACTATCACCACAGCTCCTGTTGGAGCCTGGGATTACATGGGCAACCAAAGCAACCACCAGAGCCTCAGCTGTTCCCAAAGTTTTCTCATGGAAGAAGAGAGAAGCAGGAGAAGATTCAGCCAATGAAGGGTAATTTGGGGTCCCCACTCCAAGGGATTCCACATTTCCTCCTCCTAAAGCTCACTCAGATGCTTTATCCTCAGCTTTCCAGGTTTCTTTGCAGACCGTTCAGCAGGCTGGGAACAAGGACCCTTTTGCAGTCAGCGGCCATAGGAAATGCCACTTTGCGGGGGCGCACAAAGCTGCAGAATCCTCCAGGCAAGTTCACATTTCTTACAGTGTAAACACGGCCCTTGCTAAACAGAAATGCCATCAGCAGCAAACAGATACCTTCAAGGGGAGGGGAAAAAAGATAACACACGCTCAGGGCTTTTGAGCAGCAGCAGGAGAAAGAGCGATCTCCTGGCTGAAGCAGGAGCGTGTGAGCCAGAATACTGTTTGTACTGTACCTTCCCTTGCAACACAGAGTCAGGAACACAAAACTCATCCAGATAAAACAATCTGCCCATTCAGCAGCTTTCCTTTCATGAGCTGCTTCATCTTTGCAGGCTGCCCCCCTCCTCCTCTCCCCTCCCCGCTTCCCAGCCACCAACTGAAAACTTGAGAAAGAAAAGAGAAGGAGAAAGGAGTTGTTCAGACAAAGGGCTGATTCTCTGCGGAGGGAGGGCACACACACAGAAAACACGGTCACGGTGTTCTGGGCACAGTGCTGGCACGTTGCTCTGCCAGCAGCTGTAGGAGTCTGCTCCCCAGGCTCTGCTTCAGGTTTTGGGAGCGTGCATTTAGGAAGAGGAGGGAGCTGTGGCTCCTGCACCTCCAGCAGCTGCCTCCTGGATGTGTTCCTGGCCAACACTGCAGCTGGGAATTTGCACCTCTGCACCTTCTCCCAGCAGCAGCACGGGGCAGGTCCCTTGCAAGCTTTTGCCTGTCTGTTGTCAACAGAAATCTTAACCCCATCCAGAGATTTTTCCTCTGGGATATTCTCTTGCAAAAACCAGTTTGGGGGTTGTTTGTTTGGTTTTAGTTTGGCTTTTTTTTTCACTATTACACAGAGACACTTTTCTGGTGTATGAATGTAAATCACCAGTTCATATTGCAGAGGTGACTCAACAGCCATTTAGATGCCAACATGTAGTTACTTCTGGATGGAGCAGGATGTGATTCAGCAACTACAGGCAAGTAGCAGTGTATTCACTTCAAGACTCCTTTTTTTCTTAATAAATTAAATAAAAATTCCGTTTAATAATTTTTACATTTTTATTTTTTTTATTACAGGTCTAACATAACTCTTTTCTAGTATTCAGAAAACCTATGAGGAATTGCAGTATTGCCACACACACGTTTACCTTTACACAGTGCTTTGCATCAAGGTTGGGCAGGGGGGAAGCAAACTACCTGAGCAGTCCTGGAAGATCTAAAAGGCAGGATTTATTAGTTTTAATACTAGAAGATTAAAAAATCTACCCTGATCATAAACTCAGGAGCTTTGAGTCACTGAAGAAAGAGACGGGGATAATTTTTTTTAAATTGTAATTTTGGAGTTTAGAAGCCCAGACTAAGTGACAATATTAAAATCATCAGTCACAGCAACCCTGTCTCCAACATACAAACCTTTTCTCACATCTTCTATACAGGCAAACCCTATTCACTTATTGCCTTTGTGCACAACCTGACTAAAGAAACAAATGTGCACTTTGCCACCCACTTTGTGTCTGGACCAGGACTTTGCATTAGAGAGAACACCATGCTTACTGACAGATGTTTAGGTCCCCAAATCTGGAAAACAGCTCCCCATCTACTTACAGCTTACTGCAAAACAAATCTGCACTGGATTAGTTAAAACCGTGAACTTAAGTGTTTGTATAAGAACCCTTTTTCTAAAGTGCAATAATGGCCTATTAGCGTTCATTTAAATTGGCTGCTAACGGAGGTAAATAAAATGAACAGGATTGTTTTCACCCTGCCTAAATCCCAGCACACAGCAGCTGATGAACAGTGTCACTGCCTTGCTCAGAGAAGAGTCCTCCTGATTTAAATTCTGCCCTGAACAGTTCACCTTTCAGATGTGTTAAATCTCAGCCCTGCCACGCAATAGTTACCTTCATCTAGGGTAAAAGCAAAACACAATAAACACACACAGGGCTCAGCACTCTACAGGCACTTGGAGGAAAAAAAAATTAAATTAACCATAGGGCATAATCGCTTCAAAATTTGGTTGTTCAGAAAAAATCACCAGCGTTCCTTTGCACAAGGGAATATTCTTCTAATCTTTGCCAGACACAAAACCAGGAGCAAGGAATTAAGCAATGAGCTAAAAATGGTTCAACTCTAAAAGCAGATTGTAAAGGGAAGGGGAAAACTCCCAGGGAAAGCCGAGAATAAGGTTTCTTAATCTTACACTGAAGGGTCATAAATGTGCAAGCTCAATACCTCCCAATCCTTTTTGAGTAAATAAAGGTTTAAAAATGTTCTTTCTTTAGCGTGACTGAATTCCTTTCCAATGTGACCTCAACATGCCATTCCTCTGTCTTTATCTGCCGACACAGCAGAGCTGTTGACCTTTCACCAGTGACCTGAGCAATCAATAAACAGCCCACAAACTATCTGCACAGAAATGCTCCAGTGGCGAGTTCCTCCTTGCTCTCTGCCATTCCTGAACTTTTCCTCGGGCCCTCGGCTCTGCGTCACTGTGACTTAACAAACAACACGGGGCTCAGAAATACATTTTCTTGGGCATTTCCTATCCAAACATATTAAACCTGTGAGTGGTTTTGCTGTTGTTTGCAGTGCCACAAGCTACTTTCATGTTGCTGTAGGATCTACAAGATCTCTGCCTCATGCTAAGCACTTCGTGTTGACTTCCAAGGACAGAATCCAAACTCAAAATAACTCAAATATGCTCAAACTGTTGGAGAGTAAGATAACAAATCAAGAAAACAAAGAATCTTATTAAAGACTTGCCTGAACACCAAATGGCAAAATTTCATCTCAAAGAACATAATTAAACAAAAAATTAAAACGGTCAGGCATAGTTACAGATGCCTGGAATGAGAAGAGAAATAAAGGCAGGTCAGAAAATACCAGTGTTACTGTGGGTGTCTCTCAGATCAGTTCCAATGCTATAAATTCTGCTCTACTGTCACACTACATGAAAAAGGACCGAGTGCAACTTTTCTATCAATATGATTTATGAAATCCTGACTCAAACAGAGCCACATTTTAAAGGTGTTACAAAAAGGGGAGCCAGCCAAGTGCTGCAATATGTGTTACTGGGGTACAGAAGAGAGAACAATCATTCCCTGCAGCGCTGACAGCAAACACACCAGAGCATTGATCAAGATCTGAGAAGCCAAAAGAATGAAAACTATCAGATATCAGCCATAAGCAGAAATGAAACTAATTAGCCCACAGAGTCTTCATCAAAATGAGTGAACACAAAGGTAAAGCAGAGCTGCAAGTACTGAAAAAGAGACTTAAGTTTATTAAAACTGAAAGAATAACAGTTTGAAGAGCTTATTCCCATGACAACTAAAATGCTTAACAGAGATGGAGTTTCTCTACATCTCTACATACACATACACTCATATATATAAACCTCTTAGTCTACATATATATTTATACATATATAAAACCTAAGGAAGAACTTGCAATGGCTCTTAAAACATTAGTAATATTTGCTGATCCAAGATGCCTAAAGTTTCAAAACCCAGTAAACTTGCTAAAATTTGCTTGAACTGCTACTTGCTCATATGCTCCACATGCTCCAGAGGACTGACTTACTGTTCCTCTCCACACCATTAAAAAAAATGGTACCACAATTAAATCTGTTTTCTGAATTGTTCTCTTATATTAATAATGTAAATCAGTACTAAGTGAAGCATAACATGGCATTCTTTTATGTAGGTTTTTTTCCAGTCTCTCTAACTCGAAAGTATGTTCACTGGGCATTGTTGCAACCCACTGGTGACAAAGACTAGGTCTTTAAAGGGCAGTGGCAGCAAAATTTTAATAGAAATGATAAAGTGATTAACCTGCTTGTTGCAGAAGTGAGTGTTTGCATTATTGCCTGCACTGCAGAGAGCTGCAATGTGTGCAGCAGCTCTGGGTTACTTATTTATCCTTAATATAAACAAGCCAGAGTGGTTCAAATAGCAGTATTTAACAGATTACATTGATGGATCAATACAATAGTCCACTGAAATTAAACTTCAAGCAGACAAGAGCTAACAAAGCCTTTATATGAAAAAACCACTTGGCCTTCTTGCAATATCTAAGTCCAGGTCTTCCAGCCTGATCCCTCAGCAGAATTCCATGGCTGGGATTCCCTGCATTTCACCTGAGCTGTTTCATGCCTGGCCAGGGTGCCTGAGAGAGCTGCTGAGGCTCTGTGTGAGCACAGGAGCTGCCTGCACCAAGCCCCAGGTATTTCTGAGGCATCTGCAAATAACCTGATAAAAAGAATATATATGTATGCACTCCTCAGATTTCTACACTTTACAGCAATTTCTCAGTGTAAGAATGGGAGTCAAAGCTCCTGTTTGGGACTGCTTAAATAAACTGGCACAGATTTCCAGCTGGGCATCTCTCTTGCGTGGTCTGAGTGCAGGATGCTGGGTCAGGAAGGAAGTGGTGTGACTCTGCTGGACAAGGCATACAGAAAACCAGGAGCCCTTGGCCCTCAGCCCTGCTCCTCACCTGACTCACTGTGACTGCATCACCCCACAGTGCTGCACAGACACAGAGCTCTGACAAGAGGGATGAAATGGGAATAATACGGTGGAAGAAAATGCAAGCCCACCTTCCTTTTTCTTTTTGTCTCTCAGGATGTACAGAAAAGCCCTTGAGATCCCAGCACTCTCCAGGTCAAAGCTATGTGGGAATACTTGAGCTTAGTTTTGGTTCTTTTAGTTTTCTTCCTTTTCTTCCTTTTCTTTTGTTTTCCTTTAAATCTAGATGGAATTAATTGAAAGTGCTGCTTAAGAAGAAAATAAGAATGTAAAACTGGAGAAGCATGATAAGTAGGTGTATTAATAAACAGGCTTCTAATTTCTTATCTTTGATGGTATTCAGTACTATTTTAAATATTCTCAAAAGAATCACAAACATACAGAAGGTCATATATAAAATCCCTGATGAAGCAATTTAATGCTAAATTAAAGCTGAAAATAGGTAAGCCCAACTCTTGGGATCATGGGTATTTTCAAAGACTAAAATAGAATCAACACTACCCAAAAATACCATGTGTTTTCAGATTTTTAAATATTTATTTCCTAAATTAAATAGAGCAGGATTAGCTGGTTCTTACAGCTTAGCAGGAAACAATTTAATTTCCAAGCCAATTGTATATTGACAGTTGGCAACAATGGGTTTACTTTACAAAAAGAGAATGGGAAAATAGTTGTGCATTTCTGAAACACTTCCAGAGAATTTCCTTTGAGAACACGCTGAGTGAAAAGTATACAAACAGGCATTAAACATGAATGTAATTTAATAAATATCCACTCAGCTATATGGTGTGATAAATAGGTAATAAGAACATAATACGGGCATTTACCTTTCAGCTTCCAAAGGAGCTGCAAGCTAAAACAATAATACTTTCATTAGACTCTCCTGCCTGGCATCAAGAGCCAATTTCCACCTATTAATATGGATTTCTATTACCTGCCTTGTGAATACTGTTAACCCATTTATCAAGCAAGAAGCCGTATTTTTGTCACTTATTACAAGCAGAAGGGGAGCAGAAGGATTGCTAAACCATGTCACATTAGAGCATCAGATTAAATCATTTGACCTAGAAGATATTCCACTTACATTTAAAAAGGAAAAAAAAAAACCCAAAACACTGCAGCCCTGCTTGTCTCATATTCAGTAAGACCTCTTGTAGGACCAAATTTTTTCCTTAGGGTGTCAGGAGAAAAAGAAATAAAAAAGGGGAAAAAAAAATCAGCCTGCAGACTAATTGTAAACTGGGTGCATGTGTAATTAAACATGCCTCATTGGTTCTCTTGATCTGTCAATAGTGGGTAGGAGGAGGTTGATTTAAGTTAAACGACTCAAGTCCTATGAACATTTGTCCCTTTTTGTGTCCTCTAAGCAAAGCACCACTGAACAGAACCACAGCCAGATATGAGGAGCTAGGAATTAAACGTTTGTTATTCAGACTACAGAGCACGCTGGGCACTTTTCTGAGTGCAAAGGGAGGTGCTGGGACAGGTCCCTTTCTCAGCTCCTGATTTCCACCAGGAGCACACTTACCCCCCACCCTGAGCACGGGGTCCCTCTCCTGCTCCCCCCTCCCAGGAGATGAATGGAAGGATGCTGGTGCTGTGGCAGAGATGACAGGCACACAGCCATGAATCACCTTTGTTGCTAAACACACTGAATTCCCACTTTCCCACAGCGCTGAGGTCTCCTTGTCCTCACACCCAGTTCTCAGCTGCATGAGCAGCACTCAGCAGCTAATGGGTCCAAATGAGCATTTGGCTTTAGCCCCCTCATACCTCCCTACTCCACCACTCACCTCTCAATAGGCTATCAAGGGTGTAAATTTTTCTCGCTATTCACACTGGAGCAGATTATAAAATGTGTCTGCCTCCATGCCTGTGATAAAAGCTCCACAATATGCACCTCAGCCACTTTCTCTGGAGCAATGACCCAGGAGCAGTACTTGTGTTCCTCCCACTCTACACAGCTCAGCTACAGATGCCAAAAATACTTCAGACATGAATCCACAAGGGATATATATACAGGATCCCGTAAAGCCACAGAATGTGAGCAAAATTTCTGAAGTTGTAATACCTCACATTTTCTGTTCTGTGTTCAGTGGAGTCATGGAAGATACTGACAGTGAACTGGGATGTCTCAACTTTCCTTACCTCATTCCCTACTGCTGAAAGACCACAAACTTGGTCTTCAACTTGACTTCAACCACTTGGTGCTCGGTTACCCCCCTCACCTGGCTGTTCTTGTTTCAATTCAATTTTCTCAAGCCACTGAAGTTTCCCTCTGTGTATCTTTTTGTAAGACTTCCATACAACTTCCACTCCTGGCACAGCAGAGAGCTTCCAGCACCATGTGTTCCAGTGGGGCCAAGGGACCTCCAAAACCCCCACTGAGAAAAGAACATTTCTTTTCCTTCCCTGAAACCTCGCAGTGATCCTTTAGTTAGTGAGTTACTCAGAAGTCACTGAGCAATCAGGCTGCTCATTATACTCCTCAATGAAATCATTACCACGAGTAATTCTCAGTGCAGTACTACAGGTTAGCCAATCTTACATCTCTTCAAAAGACTCAAAGAAGTTCTGCACTTTTGTGAAAGAGATTTTTAATTCCTCTCATACTCTCTGGTAGTAGTTTTATCCCATATTTTACTGTTTCTCAGATTTCAAGTTCATGCATACCCATTTATTTCTCAGTGGTCCTTTAATCCTTTTCTGTCCATGCTGCAGCTCAGCACAAGGATGAGGGTATCTCTATAAGCCATGTGCTCAGGAGGCTCTATCAATATGCATGCATGGTGCAAGGCAGAAACATATTTCTGCTGAAGAAGAATCAGAAGTTGGGGTCAGGCATTTTATACTTGAGCCAGATTTTGATAAGACATATTAGGAATTCATAGGGCTTTTATCATTTTCAACAGCAAGAGGATTAGACCCTGCACTGACAAGAGCAAGCACATCAGTTGTTGGAAGAAGTATGTGCCACGCTGAAATATAGTAAAGCACCTGAAAGACAAAATGTATTGTCTGATAAAAACACTCTAAGCACTTTCAAATTCAACCCGGTGATGACTTGCTGAGTCAGTGCTTCATTTGTCTGGCAGAGTCAAAATTACAATGACTTCTGTTCCAGCACTCAAAAATGCAACAGACCTGCAAAGGGAAGCCAGGATTTAAACCACAGCCTCGCACAACAGCAAGGATTCAAACTATGCATAATACACTGATGCTTAGGCCATAGGGAAGAAAGGAACAGTAGCAATTTTTACTTGGATTATAAAATTTTATGCAGCAAGTTTGCAATGTTGACAAAAAGACCAAAGTGATTTTTTTAAAACCCATATTCAGGAAAAGGTAAAGACAACCATTTAAAAAGCCCCAGTGTCCTCCCAGTCTGAAGAAAGATCCCAAAACCAAAAAGAATCTCAGTTTCATCCTTCTTCTCCCTAAAATATTCAGAGCGCTGCAAATGTGTTAGAAACTAAATGACTTTTTGTACAGAACTTCTAAAACCCTTGACTTTTAATAAGGTCGTGCATCATTTGATTTTCATTACAGATTTTTTTATCCCTTAAATTTGACTAAAAATGATGTGATTTACAAAGCAAACAAGCCAGTTAAACAAAGCTAATTAAATTCACTAGAGACAGCCTTGCTTTTCCCCTCAGTGAGTGTTTATTTCAGCTCCCAGTGCTCTGATAGCTCCTGACAGCTTGCTGGGACACAAGAAAGAAGTAGGTCAGGGTAAGCTGGAATCAGCAGCAGAGGATCCCATTAGACAGGCTTGTAGGGTAATACGGAGATCGAGGAAGTGTGTGATGTAGTGACAGTGTTAGAGACACATAACAAACAGCCCGAGGACAGCCTCCAGCAGAACCGGTACATTTATCTTCTCTGTGTTATAATGACCTCTCACACGGCTCATCCAGGCTGTGATTTCTCCTACAAGAGGTGCTGTGCAAAGCCAAGGACCAAAGGGTGCTCCCAGCCAGCGCCTCTGCCCCGCACAGCCCCGCTCCTTTGGGGTGCAGAGCTGCCAGCTCCTCGGGCTGTGCACGGAGCTGTGCCCCCACTCCAGCTGGGAATGCAGGCAGCCAACTCACTGGCCACACAGATCAAAGCACAAGAAGACTGGCTTTTTCCTAAGCAGCTTCTAAAACATTATTCTGATGGTGGCTGCAGTGCCTAGGCTGGGTCTGAACATACCAAGCACCCCAAAGTGGTGAGAAAGGCCACTGTGGCAGCTGGAGAGTGCAGCAAAACCATGTGATGGGTCACAAAGGATGCCTGCTCCCCGCTGAGCTGGTGTCTGGGGGCTCCTGGGGAAGCAGCACCCTGGTCCTTTTATGCCACTGGATGAGGCAGGAGAGTTTGGGTCTCTCTTCCCATACCACAGCACCTGTGCCTTTGGGAGCAGTGACCAGCAGGGAGGAGAGGCTGAGAGAGCTGTGGCTTTTGCTGGGTTTGCTGTGAGATGAAGAAACATCAGGGAGGAGAACACAATCCAAAAGACCAGTGATCCATGTAAAATAAGAAATGCTCTGTGTACCACTGTTTTAGCTGATTTAATGTAAGGTGTGTTTGTATCACATGTGTATACACCCAAATACTTGCTAATAAACTCTTCCTTCCTGAGGAAAAGTATAACAGTACTTTGTTAAAGTCCCTGGGCATAAGAGCGGAAAACACACCACCATAAACTCTCCAGTTTTAATATTAAGTCAGAGGCAAGTGGAAAAGCAGAGTGCTAACTCCCCTTGTTCTTGTAACTGTTGCTTTCACCATTAAAAGTCCAAAGTCTCCCCACCATCTCTGGCAGTGCTGTACATACACCAGACATTTGAATTATGAGAGCCCATTTCTCAGGCTCACACACACCAGGGAGATTCTCCCCAAACCCATACTGTGTGGCTCACATTAAAAGGAGAGCAGAAGCATGTTGTCTCAGAAAACAGGTACCTTTGACAGGAACAATTTGAATCGCCATGGGCATAAACAAACACAAATGGAGAATTTTGTTCAGACCTCAATACATTCACTCTGCTCAGAGACGTCTCCAGCATCCACTTCACTTAAAGTGCCTAAGTGACTTGGTTTGCAGCAGCAATGGGGGTCATCCTAGCAAAAAAGGAGTTTCATTTTTCTCACCCAGGATTCATTTCCCCCTTTACTCAGTCAGAGTGCATCGTGCTCAGCGTTTGTCCCTCTGTTTCTCATTACAAGCTTTCTGCAGCACAATCCCCATCCTGTGGCAGCCGTGCTTCCTGTTCTTCAGGGGGTCACTCTGTGTGGTCACTTGCACCCACCCATTTTATGACACCACACATCCCTTTCCTGCGATTTTTCCTTAAGCAGACAGCTCCACTGACTTCACAGAGGTTTGGACTGATTGACACCTATTTGCTCCACCCCTGAGCATCGAGGTAAAATCCCGACCTAGCTCAATGTCCTAAAGAAAAACATGCATGTCCTAACAAAAATATGCATTAGGATAAAAGCGTTAAAATAAAGGAAGACAATGAGAGTGATCAGAGATCAGAGCAGCACTGCCTGCAAGGAAGGAAGGAAGCTTTTAATAGCACTAAAATATAAAATTGATTTGTACACATATTTGATAAAAATCAATACAATTAGCAAGTAACTGAATACTAGAAAGGGAAATTGATTGCTCAAGGGCCCAGAGGACTCAGGGCAATCAGTCCATTCTTCTAGCTCCTCCACTCTTAATAAAAATTTACTTTTTCATAATCCTGCCTGAACTCTTTGCCCATTAATAACGCCGCTAAATAGCTCTTCTTTTAGCACTATTATTGCAGACCTGCTTGAATTACATTTGGAGGCAGTTTCGAGTGGCATGTCCTGGCCATTTTGCTATCTGCAGCACAAACCTCAGAGCAGGAGCACAGAAGAATACGGGCTAATGAACGGCAGCACAGGCACACTTGAGGAGAGCTTATAAATTTAAGTACCAAAGTTTAAATAAACGGATTACCATAGAATTGATTTGCTATATCAATTTGGTCAGCTATTGCTGATACATCATTCCTGCCTCAAAGGAGAGGAGCCACCGCTTTGAAACAACTAATTAAGCATTTTGAACCACGGCCTTACAGGGGGAGAGAGGCTGCACTGCTCTTGTCTCCTGCCCCCCTTCTCTCACCCAGTGACTCCTCACTGCAGCATTAAAATTGTTATTCTGTGTGAAACAGGAGCTCAATTTACAGTCAAATCTAGACAGAATGAAGTGGCTTCTACAGCTTCACTGTCTCTGAGTGGATTTCAGTTTCAGGCAAGGGCATCTTCTCTTTCTTCTTGGAGGTAGGGTTGGAGGAACTAAAAGGCAATTGCTTTTCCCCACACAGAAGGAGGAAGGCTCCCAGGGGAGCCTCCCAGGTGAGGGTTTCCATTACAGTCAACCAGCTGCACAACCAGATTGAGGATGCACACAGCTCGTATGCATCCACCAGGGAGGCTTCTCTTTCAGAAGATCAGATGCCTTCTCAGACAAGAACTTTCTCACATGTTAAGCTTTGTCCACTGACTCATCTTGATAGGAAGCTCTTTAAGCCAAAAACTACCTTTGGGCCCTCAACAGGTTCCCTGCCAATCTGCAGTTCAGGGTGACGTGGCCTTTGCTGCAAACCCTGATTTGGCAATAAACTTCAGTGTATACTTAAATAGAGCTCTATGAGTAGCCCTATCCAAATCAAAGGTAAACAAATAATTTTTCCAGATTAATGAGACCACTTGCATGCTCAAAATTCAACAACGCAATTTAAGCACTTTATAATGCAGTAAGCCATTGAATTGATTAAAATTGTACATGCATCTCATCACACTCACTTCAGCAGAGACTCTTTTATTCCAGAAATCCCAACACACACTTATTTCTCAGTGGTCCAACCAGACCAGTGACTAAACTGGGCCATTATATCAGCCTAAGGATGCTTTGCAACTGAAGTGGCAACCTGTAGGAATGCCTCTGTAAGGGAGGAGGGAGGAGAACAGGCTGGCAGGGCACCAGTCTAAGTGATGCCTGAGTTCTTATGATGCTCTTACTCCAAAGTCTGTCCTGCTGCTTGTTCTTACCAAGAAGAGACATTAACCTGGACTCAGAAATAGAAACATAAAATTACACAGTTTCAGTGCTGGCCTTCTTTGTAACCATGACCAAACTACTTTAATCTCTTTGCTTCCGTTTCCCTGCCTTTATTAATAAAGCTGAGGGAATAAAACTTACTTCACCTAACTCGTACATCTTTCGCGAAGATGAAACGCTTGTTCTGTGTAAAGTACTTGGAAGATGAAAGACTTCAAGCAAATATTAATCACAGTCACCACACCTACCCACAGGATCTTCAGTACACTGATTTGGATCCGTCTTGAAGAGGCTTTCTTTGTGCAATTCAGGAACTATGCTTTCTTGGAGTAGTAGAGCTGAATTAAAGCTAATCAGGAATTCCCATGTTAATCGGCTTTCTAGCATTCAGAAGATCATAAGAAGGATGATGCTTCCATTTCAAAAGACAGCAGAGTGCCACAGAATGAATTACATCAAACTGGCTGAAGCCCATTTACAGCATGGTCATGGAGGAAACTATTGGAGTTCATCCACCGACATTCATCTCAGGGCATACGCACTTGTAAATCAGCTGCTATTCAGTAATGAAATGTCGAGTGACTCATTCTTTCTACATTTGAAAAAGCTCTCAGAGAGAACCAAAGAGTCTTTTACTTTCCTGTCTGCCTTTATAAACATTGAATTACATCTCCTTACTTCGGGGAAGCTACAATGCTTCAGAACCAGCTGTAAAAGAGAACATTAACGCGTTTGGTTCACAGAATCCAAGGCCACCTTAAGATCCCAAATCTTGTTGTCGAAGGAGATTTGGAAAGATGTTTAATTAGCAGCTCAGATGATCTTCTGAACTAGCTTCCTGGTGCACAGCAAGGTGCACTGGTCTCATGCAGACATGCCCCTGAGGCTGTTCTGGGGAAGGCTGGCCCGGGGCAGGCTGGCAACGCTGCTCCGGGCACTTCTGCTGTTCCTTGTGGATCAAGTGCCAGATTATTTACTTAACGTCTTAAGCAACTTCTGCAGCTCAAACTCAGCTCATACAGCCATTGCTGTCCTGCTTGCAGTGAATTGCAGCTTGGCCAGGTGAAAGCTGCCCTCACTGTTTCTGCCTGAACCAGCGAATTCACAGAATAAGGACAGCGGGGCAGTCATACCTTGACTTTTGCACCAGCTCACATCCAAGGGGCACATCCCACAGCTGCACAGGAAACAGCAGCTGTGTGCTCCAGCCAGCTGTGTGATACCTGGGCTGCCCCAGCACTGTGCTCACCCAAAGAAAAATCCTTCTGACAAAACAAACCCAACCCAGCTGTGCCTGTGCTCATGGGGAGTGCACAGCACTGTGCTGCTCCCTGCCACAGCTCTGCTGCTGCTGGAAAGGCAACACCAGGTGAGATCCCAGGAGCAGAGCAACCACAACAAAGGCACAAAAGGAAGGGTACAAGGGAAAAACAAGGGTTGCAAACTTCAAAGAAACAACAGAAATAAAAGAAAAGCAGTGACTGGAAGTCAGTGCCCAAGGAGCACAGATCAAGTCTGCACACAGGAAGCACTTACTGCTTGAATGGAAGTCATAGGAGGTGCTGGACCTTTTGGACCAGGCACATGAGAGATTCCAGCCTTACTGAGGCAGTTCTGGAGCTGCTCTGCCTCCATCATACCCCAGATGAAAAGGAAACCTGCTCAGTTTCCTTAGCTCTCCTGTCTCCTTGGCTTTGCCCTCCCTTTGATCCCATCCCAGCCCATCCCAGCTCTCTCTCCCCTACCATTGCCTCCTCGTACTTTGGACCTCTTCACCTCTACAGCCCGAGGTCTCTGGCTCTCCATGGGTGGCTGCAGCAGCACCAGCCCATGCAGCTGGTGCCACAGAGCAGCTCCTCTGGTGCTGGCAGTGCTGGGATCCAGCAGGATGAATGCACAAACAAACAGGCTGCACCACCGACACTGCTCTGCTCCAAAAGGAAATGACCACTGGATGTTATTGCATAACCCCTCGGAATAATGAACGTGTATTTCTTGAAAATACATGCCAGCTAATCCCCTCGGCGTTGCAAACACGTACCACAGGATGGTAATTGCAGTTAATCAAGCCCTAAGCTCCATGCAAAGTTTAACAGTTTGCTTTGCTACGGTTTGAGGAGCAGATGGCAAAGCACTCAATGGTGCATTTTCTGCCATTCTTGTACAAAGGGCTGTACCTGTTTCTGTTCCAGGCACGAACACCGACAAATGGGTATCTGCTGGCCACTGAATACCCTGAAATAACATACACGTAGATGCTCCACAGGGAGGCCTTGTGGGCAGCCAGAATTGGTCATTTCCTGGCTAGTTTGCCATTACTGCCATTCTTAGATATGATAAAATTAAAGCTACAGGCTTGAATAAGGCTCTCTGTAAGTAATCCAGGTCTTATCTGCACAAGTGCCCACATCCAGAGTCAGTTCCATGCAGACAAGTAGTACAGCTTTTCTTACTCAACAACACTTGCCACTGTTGCTGTAGCCCACAGTATTTCTAGGTACGGACTGTGCCTCGCCTGGCATGTAGGCACCAGAAACCAGTCTGAGGGTGTCATTTGGACTTCAAACCACCTCTGTGGACAGACATGCTCTATTTCTGGCTAGTTTGTGGGATGCTGGGCTGGGGGAGAGAAGGACTGACAAGGAGAAAAGAGAAATTTGTAGATAACGTGTAAGGCCAAAATGATTTTAGAGAAAGGGCAATTCAGATTCCTTAAGTCAGGCTTTCTCTAGGTATGTAGAGAGAATAGGAAGCGAGGTGGTGAGCAATAAACAGTTCATCATAATTTATAACCAGCAGAAAACACACACTTCTCCTTCAAAACAGGGAGGTCAGCCCCCAGCATGCAGCTAATGGTGGTGTGCACAGGGGATGTACTTACACTAATTGCCTGGGCCATCGCCACGGCTGCCCCAAGCATTTCTGGAACTAGCATTTCTGCAGCAGCACCGAGCAGAAACGCCTCATGTTTATTCACTTGTTTGGTTTTGGTTGTTGGAATGGCTCCCCATTCCCAAGGCTCTCAGATTTATTCCTTTAGCTTAACACTACAAAGTAATCAAATCACTCTGTTACAGCTGACAGACTGTGGGAGCCCTGAAGGGGAGGGAAGAGTGGCATCAGAAGAAACATCTACATTTTCTCTTACATCCTTCACACTTGCCCCTAAACTTCAGATTTGACTCATCTACATCTCTGGAATTCAAGAATATTGAACTTTAACTGACATGGGAAGTTATTTGAAGACACAGGACTTTCACTTGAAATTAAGTCTGATCTACCTCCTGGGATCAGGGACCAAGATTCACATCTCATAAGCACTGAAACGCCCAAATGCACTCTCATTCTGCTTCAAGTCAAACACAAATGTTGCTGCAACCAAGAAAACATCTTTCCAATGCTATGTAAATTCAAACCAACCAATCCATACCTAAGAAGAGGAGGTGAGATGGAAGATTCAAACACGCCTTTGTGCCCTTCCATCAAATGTGCAGAACAGGTAAGAACAGGAAGACAAAAGAGGTGGCTCAGAGAGTCAGGATTAATATGGAAATGGAGAAAAAGGGCATGCCTTGGGCTGGATTTTGTCTGTCTCTCTTCAGTACAATTTATTTTTATGCAATGCAGTATTAGAAAAATGCTTAGCACACAACCCTTGATTTGGAAGACAAAGAATTTTTTTTATTTTTTTAATTTTTTTTTTTTTTACTTAGATGAATTCCAATGTCCTTGTCTAATGTTACCCAATGCAAAATTGGAAAGAAATTAGTGCTTGCTTGGTCATGTGTTTTTAAAAATAATTTGAATGACCCACTGCTTAAAGTATGGACAGGGCCCTCTGTTATTAAAATCCAAACAAAGTCTGTACTCAAATTGACAGGGCGAAGCTTGAAGAAAATCCCCCAATGGGTTTCTTTAAACGAGAAAAACAAACAAAAAAACCCCATGAAGCCTGTGAACAAACAGTCTTACAGGCTTTGGGCTTAATATACCAACAATGTCAAGCATTTCAATGCAGTAGCATCAAAACTAGATATTTACTGCTTGGTAGTGAGTAACCCTTTGAAAAGGGAGGAACAAAAATTCCTTTTTAATGAGTCACCATTTGACAGTCAGAGATCAAAACCTTTTGCCTGTATTTCTGACAAGGTGATCGTATAAACTTGAGTTTTTCTCTGTGTGAATTTATTTAAACCAACACAACTAATTAAGAAAATAAGTAAGTTAAGGGAACAGAAAAAAGTGAAGTCCTTCAAAGCACCCGACCATCTGCAAGACCTACTGGGTTACTGAAGTATCAAACACAATCAGAAATTATTTCTTTGCAAGAACTTGGACTTGTGAAAATCCTGGTAAGATTTTAAGTAACTAGTCCAAGCAAAGTGAAATGATATTCAGTATCCATCCTGATAACCACGCGAAAGGAGTGAAACATTATTCTTAAACTAATGCAGATGTTTACATACTAAATGTTACATAGTAATGCATGGGGACAAAGGTACTGGAGTGTTTGGAACTGTTACAAATGTCTTTGTAAAATATTGACTTTTTTACCATTGCTGGAAACTTAAACCTACAAAGACCCGTGACAGAGAATGAAACATTGAAATACACGCCTGAGGGTAGATGCCATGTTTGTCTTTAAGTATTTTCTTTATCCCTACATGAAATGCTGAAGTTTCAGCAAGAAGAAAGACACTATAATGTCAAGTTGGGGAGGGGGGAATAAAAAAAATCCTCCTGAGTTGGCATTACAGCCAAAGCAAAGAAATAAACCTGTTGTTCACAGCGGGGGACTTCCAGTAGGATATACCTGCCTTTATTTTGAATATAATTTCCAACTATTTGAAAGGACCCTAAAGACCCCAGCTGGTAACAAGCACTGATGGTTTATGAACTATTTAACTAGTTAAGGGTACTCAGTGTGAAGGTAAAGCACCATCACTCCCACTTTACAATGGACAAGTAAGAGCCTAGGAGCTATTTACTCCAAAAATAGCCTCCAGCAATAAATACATACAGATATTCAGGCCCTGTGAAAAAAAAAAATGTTGCCAACTTGGAAATTAGAATAAACATTACTTGGCCTTGGCTTGTTATATGAAAACTCATCCACAAAAAATCCTACTTGCTCCACAGAACTATCAAACCATCCTGTGGAACTTCTGACCAGTGAGAGCATCTCCAAACCTGACTGTCAGCTCACTGAACCAGCCCGTCCCTCACATCAGTTGATCTTAATTTGATTTACTTGTAGATTGGAAGTAATTAGAGTAAATGATTACAGTAACTGGTTACAGTTTGGGAATTGAGAGAACTGAAGAAAGAATTCAGAGAAATAATCAGATCTACTACTGTAAAGAGAATCAATCATCACTTTCCTCCCATTCGTCTTTTTGGCAATCCTGTGTCACTGTTGTCACAAGCCTGGATAACGATGCCACATTATTTCTCCTTTTGAGAAAGGAAACACAAGGTGTGACTCTGTAACTGTGTCCTGCCTGACCTTGGGGAATCTTCAGGGGAAGTTTCCCATCAAATGCACTTACAGCTTTTACTAAAGGAGAATTACTGAACTGGGCCCATGCTTTGTAACTCAAGTGCACGACACAAAATATACGACCAATCTTCTGTTTTCCTTAGAAATAAGCTATCAGCACATAACCAATGATTTTTCCTGTCCAACATTATATGAGAAATTACAATTTCAAAGTCATTTTAACAAGCCTGGCTCAGATTTGATGAACACGGTGCTGGATGCTCATTTCTGATTTAACACCAACAACTTTTAGCTACATTTTAGCTTCATTTACCTAAACTGGAGATAGTCTCCATTTCCCAAACCTAACCTTTCCAAAAGAAAAACAAAACCCAAAAAAACAACTGACACCTTGGTTGTAAATATTACAGAACTGGAAAAGAAGAAAGTCATCCCATGTTTTATAAGAGGAGCAGATTCACTCTCTTCCTTCAAGACAGCAGGCTGCTCTCAACATGAACTGTGGCACTGCTGATGTCACTGTGAGCAGGGACAACAGGACATACGGCCTTTTGTACTGTTCCCATGATGCCACATGTTAAAACAAAAAGAAAAAAAATCAAAAATCATTATCCGGGCTGGAAGAAGCCCAAGCCATCATAAATGTTTGTTTACTGCAATTTGGCAGACCTTTTGAGAAAAAAAAACAAAAACAACTGCACTTAGATATACAATCCTAAACCAAAATGTCAGATGGGAATCAAGTAGAAACCATGCCATTATTTTGAGGAAACCATGAATTATTTGGGGGAAACTTTTGCTGAGATGCTTATTTGAGTGTTTCTCTGTAAGTAGATATCACTTCTATTACTGTGGCTATAACTAACGAGTTAACAACACTATTTACACTAGTACTGTTGTATCATTAGAAACAACAAGATTATGTACTTTAATTCTAATGCCAGCACAATTATTTTAACACCAAGTGTGTCAGATCTGACTCTGTACCCCCTAAATTAATTTCAGAGTAGTGGCTAAATAAAATGACATACTTCTTTGTGCTTTTGTTACAACACGCTCATGTGCAGCAAACTGTGAAGAAAATGTAGTAATTAGAGGTTAAATTAATCCCTGACAGACAGGCAGCTTAGTAAAGCTGGGCCCTCTTCAGAAAACAGAGCATAAAGCCTGCCAGTCTTTCAGAATTAGGCACAAAGAACAGGGAAGATTGGCAAGTCCCTCTCTGCTGTGATCCAACCAAAAGGATGGAATGCTGAGAAGTCGGAGTAAGTCTTGGAGCAGCCAATACTACCAGGCAGATCTTGTGACAAATGTGATTTAGAGCTCCAAGGGATTGTTGCTGCAGCCACTCCAACTGCCTGATCAGGATCAACCACTTGAAATTACAGACAGTCTCCTGCCCAGCAGAACAGCCTGCTAACCACCGTGTAATCCACCTCGAGACATTAATAAAAGCCAACAATGGCATTCTATTTCACAACATAACTAGAAAGTTACCTTGCTGCTTCGGATTTTAATGCAGGTAATGGGTTTCATTGCCCTCAACAGAGTAAACGTGCTGGGTTACTCTGAAAGCAATAAATGGGGTAGTTCTGGGGTAGGTGGAACTCCCAAATCTGCTCAGAGTTTGGAGGTACTTAACTCTAGAGAAGAAGAAACTTACACGGAAAAGAAAAACCATGCAAGAAGACAGAGGCAGCCAGATCATGATGATACCCAGTATTTCTTTTGTGCGTGTGCCAGCAGAGGTAAATGTTTTTTTCCCATCTCTCCAGCTGTGGCACATGAAAGTAGCCAGGTTTTAAATCCATGCAAACACAGCCTGTTATCAACAGGGGGGTAACTGAAGGGCACCTGTTCTGTGCTGTGCAAGAAGCATCCTGGCTCCTGTGCTGGCAGATCCTGGTGCAGGAATTGCAGAGGCACCAGTGCCTCCATTCCCACCAGACTGATACCTTCCCTCCAAAGGTGGGAGGCTCAAGGAACAGGCTTCTCCCTGGGCTAATGCTGCTGCCACTCAAGGGATTCCCTGATGTGGGGTGATACATTCCCACGGGTAACACCTGGCCCTGCAGAGGGAACCTCCATCCTGTCTGCACCAGGCTGAGCACCCAGCTGTCCCTGACCAAATGGGAAGGCATGACAGTCGCCTGCAGTGGGATCACCAAAAATAAAAACAAAAAACCCAAAACCAAATGGGAAAAAAGCAAAATGCCTGTATTACAATTAAATTAAATTAAAAGTCAAGCAGGGGGCCTGCAGAGATTGCAGATCTGTGTGGAAGCCCTTTAACACCACCAGCATTTCTGTACTACCCAGATCATCAATTATTAACAAATTAGGACATGCCTGATGGGGTACTTATGTAACGCTCCTTTATCAATAAAACTGCCAAGTCCCTTCAGGGAGAAGCACCGTGGACCTCAACAAGTCACAGTATGACCCCTTCCTCTGGACAGGACACTCCAGTGAATTCTGGTCTCCCCCTCCTCAGTCTGGCCACCCACTCCCAACGAGGAACTCTGGGCAGCCCAGCAGGCAGAGGCCCAGGGTGCACCCCAGCCTGCCGTGAGCAGCAGCCCTTTAATCAGGTCAGTGCTTATCAATGGCTCATTGTCGCCATGAGGCAGCGCTCCCGGCAAAGGGCCACACGAAATCCTGCATCCCGCTGCATCTCCCACGCCTGGGCCCCACGGGCACAGCCCCCAGCCACACTCCCTGGGCACAGCATGTGTCCTGCAGCCAGCCCAGCTGCCTGGTGGGCAGCGAGGGCAGGAAGGAAACGTGCAGCTCTTTGCTCTTCCCTTTGGGCGCAGCGGGTTCTCCACAGGAGCAAAGAGGCGGGTAAAATTCACCCGTCAGGGATGGTGCACCGAGCCCTGCTTTGCTTCCATGTCACTTCTCCCCATCAGGAGAGAGCGAGCAGGGTGGGGGCACACCACACGTCCCTGTCTGTACTGAAGGGCCTGATCCTTGAGCCCATAATTCGTGGATCAAATCTGAGCCTCTTCCACTGCAAAATGAAAAAGGAGTGCTGGGCTGGGCCCTGGAAGGAGGAAGTTGGGTGCACTCTCCTACACCCAACCCAACGAACACCTTGCAGTTCTCACCCAGGGTGCACACCAAGGTTAACAGCTCTGAAAGACCTACTGCAACTTGGCAAGTAAATGCTGCACAAAATAAGTATTTCCTTCTTAAAGCAAAGTAATGACTTAGTAATACTTTTCCCTCTGTTTAATAAAATGAAAAATATTATCAGTGAGAAGAGCTCCCAAGAGGAGTAAGCACTCCTTCTAACTCATTTGCATTTGCAAGTTGTCCTACCCTGACTGCACTGCTCTCTGGTAGTGTAACTGGCGACTTCTAAAACCATGGAGTCACATCCTAAGAGCCACAAGCCCTGCTTAGTGCTGTCACCCTGAGACGTACTTTCATTGTGAGCTGAGCTCACAGGCCAGCCCATAGCAACTGCAATGAAAAATATCTACCAGAAGACAAGGACATGAAGTGAAACCTCTAAATGACAAAGACTTCAATTTTCTGTGCAAAGCACCAGCAGTGATAATAGAGAACAAGGGAAGGAGAATGTGATACAAGCACAGACTGTTTTGCAAAGTTTCTCTTCAGCTGCCGGCAGCCCTGACATGGGTTACAGAAAGTTAAAGTTGTGGTACTGATCACTGCCTGTTCTACAGGGCTGTTTTTAAAAATTAAACAGCATTTTTCTATTTCTGCTTTCACTTAAAACAATATTCCAGTATCTTCAAAAAGCCAGTCCAATCCTGAAACAACCCTAATGAGGGCAGTACTATACACACAACCAGTTTCATCACGTATTTTTTCAGCAATTGCCTTTTCAAGGGTAACCCCTTTTATGGGTGCACAACACAAAACTTACCACAAGCACACAGTGGTATCAAGCACATTTGGCATTTTACAGCCGTGCTCTAAAGTTCCCCTTCAAAACTACTGGCAAGGAAGGAAGTTCTGCACAATTTTAGCCCTTGACATCTGAAAAAATCAGAAATGTCCCAAGTGTTCTTTGAGATGTATAAAAGAACAGTTGAAAAACTTACAGTTGACTGGTGCTACCTAGGTTACCCGTCAATGGCATTGAGACTGGTATATTATTAAGAGAGGTGTATGATGGGAATTGGTTTATTGTGCTGATCCATAGTAACCAACTCCTGTTTGTCCATCATTTATCTCTCTCACCAGCGACATATGGGTTTGTCTATTCACACTCTCAGCATTCTCTCTGCTCCAACAAACAGTCAGCCTTTTCTGCTGGGATAAGGAGATTTTTTAGTTACATCCATTATGTGCATATCAACATTTATGGCAGGAAGATAATTGCCAAAGAGCTCAGGGGGATAAAAGCTCCCTCTTTATAACACAAACCCCCTTAAAAAATCAATATTGATATAAAACAGTTCAACACAAAGCCTTGGTGTGTCTTCTGCTTCCTTCAGTTCAAAATGTTGGGTTTTTTTTAAACATTGCAAGTCAAACTGGAACGTCAGGTAGAAAACCTTCGTAGTGAGTTACATCACTGCTCTTCCCACAGAGGATGATATAGCAGTGTACAATATTAATTGTTCCTCAAAGAAGTTTGCAGCAAATGTGTCAGATATAAAGAGGAGTCCTTGGAGAGGCGCCAGTGCCATTTAAACTGATTTAGCTATCTTTATTTGGAGACTATACCAATTACTAATGAATCGTAACTTATAGTCACCTTTGCCTAAACGCTGAGAAATGCTGACACAGCCAGCACCAGGGAACAGTGAAAACCTGGGGATTCTGCCCCTCTCCCTCAACCTTCTACTATCCACTCCCAGTTTGGATAAACCCATTTGTCACAGCTTCTGCAAGATTGACTTCACTTTCCCATGGCTATGTACTCATAAAAGTTATTTTAAGGCGACTTTCATCAGAGTAGCAAGTAACAGAACATTTTATTGATGAAATTACTGGGAACCAGTGAGTTGCACTGTACTTAACCTACAGGACAACTCAGGGATTTTTACTTGCTGTTATTCTTGCCCTTGTGTTTCCTTTTGCCTCCCTAACTTTTGTCTCTCTCATGAAGCCCATTCTTAGGTCAATTTGTGTCCTACAGTCACAGCCAGGGAGGTTAGTGACCACTTCAGTCAGGGCAAGAGTGTCAGCCTGACACCTGGGATCATGAACTCTTCCAGTAAATCTTCCTGCATCTTCAGAAATCATCTAGCACAATAGCTCCCTAATCCCATTTTAAATCTCCAAATGCTACCACACTGTAACATTTACAACACGGTCAGTGAAAAACAAAGCCAAAACCATTGTATTTATTACACACTCCTAACCTGTGTTAAGAGGAAATCATACAAAAGAAATTCTAAAATATAACTGCCTCCTTTAATTACTAATCCCTCTCCAAATCCTCTAACAACTATCTTAGCTTAAAAAAAAAAAAAAAACAAGACATTTTACAGTTCAAAATACTTAGTTACAAGGGACCAACAGAAAGCCCTGTCAATATGTGCTTTTCTGATTTTGAAGTTAAAAGGAATAAAAATAGAGTTGAAAAATGACATTAAGAGAGAAAAAAAAACCCTCTGAAAAGAAAAAGCTGAATTATATTTGAGCTTCTCAGTTGTGAGCTTTTCACTCACTCGAGGGCTGTTAACTGCATGTTACCTGCCTTACAGTACAGACTATTTGTTTTTTATCCCTGAGCAACAGACTATTTCCTGGTTGAGTTTAAAAACTCTGTGACGTTCCAATATCAACCCACACATGTGTGTCACTGTCAACGTCAGTGGCAGGAAAACATTAGAAGTCACCCTTTGCTAATGCTTTCCTAACATGGAATTTCCTTGTCCCCCGTCCCCCAGCCCACCTCCTCCTTCAGCTGAGAGCATCCTTCCCAAAGCGCATTTTTTTTTTTTCTCCCTCCCTTCTAAACATATGGCAGGAAGAGAGGACTGAAAATGGGCAGTGCCAGCACTAGATCGCTGCTTTTTCAGGTGCTCGCGTGTAACTTAACCGAACAACTCTCGCCGCCTCGCACCGGGCGAGCGCGGCCGCACGGGAAGAGCCCCCCGTGCGCGGGGGCTTCCCCCGTGTCCCCGGGCGAGGGTTCCCCCCCGGGGAGAGGGTTCCCCCCCCCGGGCACCGTCAGCGCCTTCCGCGGCCGCCGCCGTTCCCCGGCACGCAGCTCCTCCCCGGGAGGGAGCGGGAGGGCACGGCCCGGGCGGCCCGTGCCGGGGGTGCCGGGGGATGCCGCGGCCGGGGGGGCAGCACCCAGCCCCGAGACCGGCAGGTTCAAGGCCCTTCCGGCTCCCTGTCTTCCCGGAGGCGCCATATGGTTCATCTCGCACATGGGCAGCTTGCTTTCCCCATCGGCTCGGCCCAGAGGGGGAGCTCCGGGAGGAGCAGCGGCCACCCCCTGCCCCGCAGCCCCCCGGGGCACCGGCATTAGGCATTACCCGGGGATTACGGGGCTAAGTAGGGGAAGACTCGCGTTATATAACCGGGGGAGCGTTCCGCCCTCCCGGCGCTCCCACAGCCCGCCCTCCGCCCCGGCGGCAGCGGGGGGAGCCCAGCGCCTCCGCCCCCGGCCCGCGGAAGGGGCCAGACGCAGTTAATCCCCCCGCTGGCC